>APFE030550683.1:0-65100 GCA_000404065.3 Pinus taeda
ATATTTTGATTTTGAAATGAGTTATAGCTTTTGGGCAAGTGGTATTGGTAAGCCATGGTATTGTATGAAAGCCAATTTATAGGTTAATAATATCCATGGTAAAATATCTTTTTGTTTTTATATTTAATTTATAATAATGTTATAAAATCATATTTGAATTTGAAATAAGTTATATTTTTTGGGAAAGTGGTATTGGTAAGGCATCATATATGTAACTTTTCATTTTGTATTTAATTTAAAATAATGTTATAAATCATATTTTGATGTTGAAATAAGTTATAGTTTTTCGGCAAGTGGTATTGGTAAGCCATGGTATTGTAACAAAGACAATTTATAGGTTAATAATATCCATGGTAAAATAGCTTTTTGTTTTTATATTTAATTTAAAATAATGTTATAAAATCACATTTTGATTTTGAAATAAGTTATAGTTTTCAGGCAAGTGGTATTGGTAAACCATGGTATTGTAACAAAGCCAACCAATTTATAAGTTAATAATATCCATGGTAAAATGGGGTGAATATATATGGTTAAGAATCTTGTCATTTTGTCATTGTAATATGGTAAGTTTTAAACTTCAAAAAATAATAATATTTATTAATTTTATTATTAGTTGGTGAGATGAGTTATGGTTTTTGCCGCATGGAATTTGTGAAGCCGAGTCGTATTGACCTATAAGTATTGTAAGAAAAAGCCCTAGGAAAATTAATAATAATCCATGGTAAAATATGAGTGAATATTTCATGGTATAAGAATCTTGTTATAAAATGTAAATATTAAATCTGTTCTATCCATTTATTTTAAATCTTAATAATGGTTAAACAAATGTTGCATTTATAAGTACAGACTATTTATGTGCTATATTTTATGTATATTATGATTTTTCTTTTATCCAAGAAAATGCTAGTTAATTATTATATATACAAAAATGAAATTAAAATATAAAAAATTTGAATTTAAAAATATTTATATTTAATGTATAACATCTAATGTTTACACATCTACCGTATAGTAGGTTGAACAACCTCTCTCATCACAATAAGTTTAATTAATGCATTACAAATATACCCTATATTGGGTTGTACACCATCTCTCATCACAACACTTTTAAATAATGCATTCTTGAACCATATACATACAAATTATGCTCTCTTCCCTTTATTCAAACACAAAATTTTTATATGAGATAAATAAAAAAATTTCGCTAACACTTTCATATTCTTCTTTTAAACACCTGGAAACAAGACTAATCTAAAAATTAAAAATACATATAAATTTGTTTTATATTTGTTATTAAATGGTAAAGTCATGTAAAATTGAGGTGTCTTTAAAACATTATCATATCAAACTTTCACTACAAGTTTTCCATTATATTAAGTGTATTATATATGTTTAAGCTAAGCCATATGGAATAGCTACTATGTACTACTCATTAACCATAAAATTAGTACACCATCAATTAATTACAAAAAGAAACAAGATGAATCTAAAATAAAAAATACATATAAATTTATTTTATATATGGTATTAGATGTTAAAACAATGTAAAATTGTAGGTGTCTTTAAAACATTATCATATCAAACTTTCATTACAAAGTGTTTCTATTGATGATTAATAATTACTTATATGTTAAAACTAAGCCATAAGGACTAATTAGTATCTAGCACCTTGTTAAACTGTAATAATTAGTAAATCATCCAATTAACTTATACCAAGAAACAAGACAAATCTAAAAATTAAACTTCATAAATAAATTTATTTTATATTTGTTATTAGTTGTTAAAGTCATGTAAAATTGTAGGTGTCTATAAACATTATCATATCAAACTTCACTACAAGATTTCCGTAGTATTAAATGTATTACTTATATTTAAACTGAGCCATAGAGACTAGCTACTATATAGCACTCATTAACCATAAAATTAATACATCAATTAATTATAAATACTAAAACACTTACTTTACAATACATCTCATCCTACTAAAATAAAAAAATCTTTGAATTAACTGAATTATGTTTTTTTGGTTGATTTGTGAGAAATTTGAAATTTGAATATCGGGATTTACATAACAAACTTCAGAACATGGAAATCACTAATTGAGTTTTCCCATATGGACACTAAATTATAACTTTATTTGAAATTACTTTTATTAATTATAAAACATATTAATATTTATGTTAGACATATATACATTTAAAACAACATGAAACAATAGTGTTAATCATGGAGATTTATCGCACTTTACCTTGAAGACGCCAAAAACAAGTTTTGTTACAATACCATGGATCAATACTCCGACTTATCAATATCAAATGGCCAAAAAACCATAACTCACCTCATATGACATTTATTCATATATTTTTTAATTAATTAATTTAATTAAAAGAAAAAAAATAACATAACTACTTAGGAAATAAGTTTCAATATTTGATTGGTGTATATTGCTATAAATAATTTTAAAAGTAGTATTATTAAAAAGTAAATATCTATCATCAATATAATAATTATTAATACTTAAATGTAAAAATATAAAAACACTATTTTACAATTATCCAAACTCCCACCACCTATTTATCACAAAAATATATCTTATTAACTTAATAAAGAATCCAACAGTTTATTCCTACAACCACTCACAAAATAGTAAATACCATTGAGTATTATTCAACCTCTCAGTTTTGATGAGTCATGATGATATAATCTCCTATTTTATCACTACATGGAAAACTGCTAAACACAAACAGACAAGGCCATACGAAATACAACTTATTATGCAGCAATAAACTTATCACTAGATTAATTGAATCTCCAACGAGAGATCATTTTGAATCTTCAATGAGAAATCTGAAATCTAGCCAAGACTTCCGAAGTATAAAAATGTTGATTTCATTATAATATGGTTCCAAGTTGAACGAACTCTCCCAAAGAAAATTAAAGAAAGATGAAAATATTTACCGTTTCTAAATTGTTACCTTTATTTACTATTATCTGAATTTGGTAAAGCTGTGAAATTAAAAACCTTTTCCAAGCATAAATGGATTATGGACATGAAAACTGTAAAATTTTCATCCGACTATCATTGCAACCATTCAAATTTATACACATATCTGCAAAATTACCTCCGACTTTCAGCTGCTGGGCAGCCATAAGTTCCACGCCAATGCGAATATCTCCAAGATTATGTTTGGCTTTTACCTACTAGGCTTCCGTTTCCGTAATAGCTGACAGAGACAGGGAAAGAGACACTCACCTGCAAAGGAGGTGGACCTTAATTAGGCTTCCGTTTCCGTAAGAGCTGACAGGGACAGGGAAAGAGATACTCACCTGCAAAGGAGGTGGACCTTAATTAAAATTGGTAACCTGTTGCTTTCTTTTCCTTTTTTAATAAATAATTTTTTTACCATGTTCAAATATTATAATACAAATCTAAAATAAAAATTAACTTAAAAATTAACTTAGAGGAATTAGAAAATTTTCATAATATTATATTATAGATACATTTAACAATAAATATTATTTATAGATATATTTATGGTTTAAGAGTATGTATTTCTTTAAGAGGTTAAATTAAAATTAGATCAGGTAGAGTATGTATGTTTTAGTAGACTTAGCAGTCAAATAACTGCCCAGAAATGGGTCCCTTGTTCCACAAACAAGAGAGTGTCATACACCAATTTGGTTTCTGACTTGACCTTAAAATTAAATAATAATAATCATGTAGTAGATATATGTTAATAGAAATATATCAATCACATTAACAACTATATTAATAAATGTAATTGATATAAATCTATAAACATATATCTACCGCATACTAAATATTTATATAAATTATTTCAATATTATATTAATTAATATATAATTATAATAAATAAATTTTATAATATTATTAATTATATATTATAGCTATGAATAATATTTTGATATTATAATATAAGAGTATATAGATATTCAACTAAATAATTGTCCATTAATATTTGAACCATATAGTGAACCGTAATATTAAACTAACCTTAATATTATAAGGTCCAATAATATAGATATATTATTCTATCATAAGATTAAACCAAATATCTCCTCAATTCTAATAAAGAAAAACGGAAAGAGGAAGTTGATGCTTCATTGAGCGTGTTGTTATATATGTATATATTTTTTTTTCTTTTTTCAAGATTTAAAATCTCGATGACCAATTTGGTGTCTAGCTTCACCATGACCTTAAAATTAAATAATAATAATTAACATAATCACATACTGATATATTTTAGTATAGATATTCAACTAAGTAAATGTTCATTGATATTTGAACCATTCAGGAAACCCTAATATTAAATGAGTGTTAATATTATAAGGCCCAATAATTTTAGATATATTATTCTTTCATCGGACTTAACCAAATCTCTACTCAATTCTAATAAAGAAAAAATGAAAGTGGAAATTGATGCTTCATGATTGTTATTATATATTTATACATTTCTTTGTTTTTCTTTTTGCAAGGTTTAAACCATTGAAGGCAATTTGGTCTCTAGCTTGGACATTGATCTGCATATTTAAATAATATAATAAATAATTAAAAATGCTGATGGATTTAATAATGTTAATGAGAATTATATCAATCTGCACAATTGACAACTACATTATATTAAGATATAGTTAATATAAATATATAAATATATATTCGACCACCATTTAATAATTAATAATTATAAAATAAATATTTAATATTAATATGTAATTAATATATAATTAAATAAACCAAGATTTTAGAAATTAATTATGTTGTAAATTATAAATAAATTAATATTTTCATATTATGATAAGAGCTTTAATATAGATATTAAACTAAGTAATTGTTCATAAATATTTGAACCATATAGTGAATCCTAATATTAAATTAGCGTTAATATTATAAGGTCCAATAATATAGATATATTATTTTTTCATCCAATCTAACCAAATAGCTTGCTCACATTTTTTTTCCCTTTTGCAAGATTTAAATTTTGAAGGACCAATTCGATGTTTAGCTTAGCCCTAATTTTGAATTATTAAATAATAATTAATATTATAAATAATAGAATATTAACATAGAATCACATTAATAAAATGTGGTGGAGGTGTCTTAATAGAATATATCCAATCACCATTAACAACTACATTAATAATGTGGTTAAATTGGATATATAATATTTATAAAGACATTATATCTAAACCACATTAATATATTAATATTATAAAATAAATATTAATAATTAAATAATATCGTAGATTATAATAAATAAATTTTAATATATATTATATTATAATTATAATTATATATAAATAATAATTTTTATATTATATATAATTTTATATTATTACGAATAATTTTAATATAGAGATTGAACTAAGTAACTGTCCATTAATATTTGAACTCTACAGTAAACCTTAATATTAAACCAACGTTAATATTATAAGACCCAATAATATAGGCATATTATTCTTTCATGAGACTTAAGCAAATCTCTACTCAATTCTAATAAAGAAAAACCGGAAGAGGAAGTTCATGCTTCATCGAGTCTGCTGTTATCGACCTCCTTTAAATATGGAAACCAAGTATGCAAACAAGCTACAATACATTTATGAAGAGCATAGTTCTCTCTCGGTCTGCAGCACCGAAATCAAATCTTTTCATTTATCGAAATCAAATCTTTTCGTTCATTCAATTCTTACTATTACAAAGGGTTGGCGTTTCACGTTTTGTGACACACACCCTAATTTTCTTAGTGACGCGATCTAACGGTTAACAATCATAGTTTCCTCAATCTCTGAAACCCATCTTTGAACAGATTCTGTGAATTGTGTTCCCCATTTAATTAATAAACCCAGTGGCAGCGGCGGCTTACCAGCCACCGTCTACATATCCATAAAACCCGGCCTTTTTCACCTCATTCTCCTCTATCACCAATTTTGGATTATTGAATTTGGTCGTTTCTCGGTTCCTTATTGAGGATGAGGTTTTCGGAAGCCTGAAGGGTTAAGAAGAAATAAAAATTAATGGTGGTTGACAACATTAACTGTCTTGAGCGTAGCAATCAAATTCGGAATGGAATATGAATCCAATGGGATTTTATATTAAAAATTTTACCTGGTAAAATTTAAAACGAGGATTCAAACTCTAAATTGAATTATGCGTTTGCGTTTATTTGAAATGAATCTTTTACTATATATTTGTTTTTATTTATTTTTTTAAAATGATAATAAATAATAATGAAACAAATTCATCAATAAATATTTTTTAAATGAAATATATGACATTAAAAATTTAATAATATGAATAATAAAAACTCAAAGCTGAAGTACAATTTAAAGAATAAGACATTAGATATTAAAAATAAATTTCAGGTGATCTCTATATACCAAAGAAAAGTTATATATCAATCACGATCACTTTTGAATTTAAATTTATTGAACAATAAATATGTAGATTTAGATTATAGAAAATGGATCCTTTTAATTAAAAAATTCCAAAATTATATTTTAGATAATCACTATCATCCATCTTACAAATGGCTATCCTCCAATAAAATTATAAAAACTAAAAAAGATCTATATTTTAATGTTTTTGCAATTTCTTAAATATAAAATTTACTCGTATAAATTTTTAATAGTAACTTTGCATTGTTTAATCAAAAACTTGATTTTGGTAATTGTAATATTTTAAATATAAAATTTACATTACTTTTTAATATATCTATCTATATATATATATTTTTCATATGGATTTTTTGGGATGGATTTTCTATGTATATATTCTACGTGCTTGCTCATTGATCAGAGATGAATAAGAAGTTGTTCTTAAGCGTTGTGCCTGATGTTGTTGAGCATAGTTGCTAAGGATCGCAAGGGGTGGTTCGATGTCCGACTAGATAAATAATAGGAAGCAGACAATCATGCGCACTTGAACTTGAATTAACTTCATAAACCAAAAAATCTGTGCCGCATTAAATTACCATATTATGAGGGGAGTCAATGAATTTTCAAAGTTTTTAGACCAGCACGACCGAACTTGGTAACTTAGGCGGTAACGGATTAATCAAGGTCAGACACTGCATCAATAACATGTATTCCATGAGCCGGGGTTTTGTTGAAGCAATAACCACCGTTTAGTTTCAGAAAATGCCGAACAATTATAGAAGCATCCTAGTGATGTAAGTGAATGGTTGATGCAGGAGCATCAAGCTTGTTTTTCATTCGTAAATATAGAATAAAGAGGGGTGTGATTATTTTGAATATTTTGTTATTTTTAATAAAATAGGGAGTGTTTTTAGGAATAAAAGCAATAGATGGGGATAAGGAAGGCTTTTCTATTTTAGAACAGGGAAAAAGATGGGAAAAAGCCTCAAGATGCTTTTTACCCTGTGTATGCATTGCATGTAGACACTTAGAGCTTTTAGTTGGGTGATTCTAGATCATGATTAGTTTTTATAAATTAGGAATGCTGAGGCATAGAAGAAAGAGAGAGATAGAGTGAGGGAGAAGGAGTGAGAATGAAGAATGAGAGGCCATGAATAGGCCATGAATTCTCTTGTAAATATTTTATTTTTTTCTGAATATTATGTGCATTCTTGTTGTGTGGATTTTCAGTTTTATATATTGTGTAAGGCCCTATGGTTAGTTTTAAGTTTATGTGCATGAATGCAAAATATCCTGGGTTTTGTGGGTTGCGGCCTGCATCAAGTGGTATCAGAGCAGTAAAAGATTCTGCGGAAAGAGGTACAATGTATTAAAGATGGAGAGTTTATGGTCTTGCTATTATGCAGATGGCGGTAGCGGAAGGTGAGAAGATTTGCAGCAACCTAGAGGATGCCAAAAGACCAAGTGCGGAGGGCTTGGTGAGGTATCGTGTAACAGACGAGGCTGTTACTGGAGAGGTTGGTTGCAGTGAAGGAATGTAGTGGATAAAATTGCTAAAGACCACGAGAAGCATATGACGAGGAGGTCATAAATTTTTGTGCCTCAGGAGTCCGATGCGGGAGCACTCAGCGACAAAGCAAGCAAACGTGGACCAAAGGATCAGAACAGAAGAAAGCTTGTTTAAAGCAGAAAAGCAGAATTAAAGTAGCTTTAAAGTGGATATGTTTTGAGGAAACTTGCTATTGATAACAGCCATGCATGCTTTTGGAGAGCTTTCATTGAAAAAAACTAGGAGAAGATCTAATCGATCCTTCCAATGTATGTTATAAATGTATAGTGTGGTAGGGTGTGAAGTATCTTATTTTGTGAGGAAAATTGTGAGTGAAAAAAATGTAGTCGAGCGTGAGCTCTTCTTTAAGGCTAAAACGCCTTAGCCTGTAAATGTTTTGTGTAATAGATAAACTTGGATTCAGTATTATTTGTATACGCCATACGTGTGTGTCTTTAAGTAATGAAGTTAAATCTGTCTTTTGTATCGATGACGATGTGAATTATGGTATAGTTGTTAAATATGTTGGTCCATTACTGTTCAACGCTATGTATGTTAACTATTGTTTGGAAGGGTTTTCGACTTTACGGTTCCATGACAAAGTAAAACTCTATTCACATAATTTAATTTCAGATTGACGCGAATGCCTGTAAGTGAAAGGAGGTTGCGCCCTCATTGCTTAAAATTAGAAGTCCGAAGATTCCAGACAACCTCTACTACTTCCAACAATAAAGCTTACGAAATTCCTACTAGTGGACGGTCGCAGAATGTATATAGTTCCCAAAATGCTGGGCAACCATGGACGAAAATTCTTTTTAAACATTATAGAAGTGTGCCACGCAGATTAGGAAATCAACGCAGGTTGTATTTGATATAAGGGTGAAGGCATTATAAAGCATTTTAATACCAGATAATTCCGCATATGTATATATAAAAGTGTATAAGATGCGTTCCATTCTAATGTTCAAGTTGCGGAATTATTCAGGTCTTGCTGCATGCAAAATTCAAACAGACATCCGAAGCTTATGATGTGTTGAGTGATCAACAAAAACGCGAAATTTATGATCAGTATGGTGAAGAGGGTTTGAAAGCGCTGGTTCGATAGAAGATATTTGTTTTAATTTTAAGAATGCTTCCGTCAAGGCTTCGTGGGTTCATAAACCACAGGTCCAAGATCAAGAGTTTCAAAGGAATTGGGATTTTTGGCAATTCCCAGATCTCATTTTCATCAGGTACCCAAATTCCCAATTTCATCAGGTGGTATCAGAGCAGTAAAAGATTCTGCGGAATGAGGAACGAGGTACAATTGTGTTAAAGATGGAGAGTTTATGGTCTTGCTATTGTGCAGATGGCGGCAGCAGAAGGAGAGAAGATTTGCAGCAACCTAAAGCATGCTAAAAGACCGAGTGCGGAGGGCTTGGTGAGGTATCATGTAACAGAGGAGGCTGTTACTGCAGAGGTTGGTTGCACCGAAGGAATGCAGTGGATAAAATTGCTATTATGAAGATCAGAAGCATATGACCAGGAGGTCATAAATTTTTGTGCCTCGGGAGTCTGATGCGGGAGCACTCAACAATAAAGCAAACAAAGATAACAAAGGTGGACCAGAGGATCAGAACAAAAGAAAAACGTGATTTAAAGCAGAAAAATAGATTTAAAAAGGATAAAGCAGATTTAAAGCGTGCATGCATGAAGCTTTTGTGGAGAAAATCAAGAGAGGATACGATTGATCCTTACTAAAATTCTTATATAAATGTATAGTGTGATAGGGTGTGGGACAGACATCTTAATTTGTGAGGAAATTTGTGAGTGAAAAATGTAGTCGAGCGTCAGCTCGATTCTAAGGCTGAAATTCCTTACATGTAACCGTGTTGTATTATTCATATTATAATATATGTGTGTGTCTGTATTTATGTGTGTTTTGGCTATGTAATATGAGGGATATATTTTTTCCGCACAGTTCATTTTTGTATGGATGAATAAAAAGGTTTGGATGTGCTTTAAATTAACGGTGTGTGGACTGTTGTTTTTATGATATGTATGCCTGTAGGATTCGATGGGAAGCAGCAGCACTTACATTTGAATGCTGTGTTAATTAACGGTACCGTGGCAGTTGAACAACCGTATACATGCAGCGGAAGATTGATTGGGCCATAACCCACAGGTCCAGGATCTTAGTTTTTTAAAGAAATTGGGATTTTGGGCAACCCCCAAATTCTCAGTTTCATCAGGTGGTATCAGAGCAGTAAAAGATTCTGTGGAACGAGGAACGAGGTACAGTTGTGTTAAAGATGGAGAGTTTATGGTCTTGCTATTGTGCAGATGGCGGCAGTAGAAGGAGAGAAGATTTGCAGCAACCTAGAGGATGCCAAAACACCGAGTGCAACAACCTAGAGGAAGGAGAAGGAGAAGTGAATGTGGGAGAACCTGAAGATTCAACAGAGGTTGAGTAAAGTTGCAGATGGGAGAAGCCTACAGGAGTAGTAGAGGGTGCTCAAAAGGTTCCAGCAGAGGAACTATGATTACCAAAAGGCCAGATCTGGAGGAAAGGATTCGTGAGGTAAGTGGCAGCAAGAGAGCTTGTTGTGGCAGAGGCTTCATGCAACGCATAGCTGAAGAACTTATGGCGATGGAGAAGGCTACTAAAAGTCATAAAGGAGAGAGAAGAGGTTCAGAGAAATGCCACAAAGGTGAGATGACTGCAGGAGTTCGAGAAAGAGAGATTGCAGAAATAAAGGCACAATTACAGGTACTGGAAAAATGGCTGCAGGAGCAGGAAAAGCAGAAAGGAAAATGGATCTTTCCACTGAAGGGAAAGAGAGTGATCTGGCGACAATTGCAGAAGAGGTTGAGGCAAATTCTGGTTGCCTTGGTGAGAAAGGGACTTAGAATTCTTGTGCCAGAGATGAAACTTGAAAATCCCACATGCAGATTGGTTCAAAGGAAACTGTTGAAGGAAGCAGTGAAGACTAAAAAGACTTGCAGTTTAAAAACTGATGAGTTGTGTATGTTTGCAGGTGATGTGATTACAGGTGCTGAGGAGGATGTGCCATCTTGTGAAACTGTTACAGCACAAGAAGAAGTGCTTATGGATGAAGCGCAGAAAAGGGAGGTAACAGTTGATATTGTTGAACATTTTGTGCAAACTGAGAGTTTACATGCAGGTGATGAGATGGTAATAACAGGACGCTTGGATCGTGAAAATATTGAAGATTGCACATAAATCTTCTCAAAGGAGATGACAGGTTTATGGCAGGAGTTAAATGTTCTGGAGAAGAAACTAGAAGTACAGAGGATAAGAATTCAAAATATAAAGGCAGAAATGAATGAAAATAAAGAGGTTTATGAACCACAATACAGATGCATTCTTAGAGAAGATGTTGCAGAGGGACAGGAAGTTTGGGAGGCAGCAACATCCATAGTGACAGCTCAGACAACAGTGATGGCAACAAAAGAGGCACTGATGCCTTGTGATTTTTATTCTAACAATTGTTTTGTGAGTACAGGTCTTACTGAAGAAGCTCGAGAAAGTTTGTTGGACAAAGAAATTGATTTAATCAGAAGAATCATGTTGAAAGGGTCTCAGAGAAATACATCAGCAAGGAAGAGAAGCAGCAGAAGCAACAGCAAAGGAAAGACAGTAGAAGATTTTGAAAGTGCAGCTAGTGGAGCGATGCAGAATAAAGTGTGGAGACTTGGAGAAGAACAACAGACAAAAGCAGCGGCAACTGGAAACTTGCAGAACAAAGTATGGGATCCAGGCACATGATCAGGAGATCATGATTAATTTTAAGGTTGGTGTATGATGCAGGAGCATCAAGCCCTTTTTTTCATTTGTAAATATAGAATAAAGAGGGGGTGTGATTATTTTGAATATTTTGTATTTTAATAAAATAGGGAGTGTTTTTTAGGCATAAAAGCAATAGATGGGGATAAGGAAGGTTTTCTATTTAGAACAGGGAAAAAGATGGGAAAAAGCCTCAAGATGCTTTTTACCCTGTGTATGCATTGCATGTAGACACTTGGAGCTTTTAGTTGGGTGATTCTAGATCATGATTAGTTTTTATAAATTAGGAATGCTGAGGCATAGAAGAAAGAGAGAGATAGAGTGAGAAAGAAGGAGTGACAATGAAGAATGAGAGGCCATGAATAGGCCATGAATTCTCTTGTAAATATTTTATTTTTTTTCTAAATATTATGTGCATTCTTGTTGTGTGGATTTTCAGTTTTATATATTGTGTAAGGCCCTATGGTTAGTTTTAAGTTTATGTGCATGAATGCAAAATATCATAGGTTTTACGGGTTGTGGCTTGCATCAATGGTTAATGAATGTTTATAGCCATAAGATAGGGATATAATTAAGAAAAACAGTTTGGAAGAAAAACCAAATGAAAAACATTAAAAAAAGATATATTTTCGGTAAAATTGGATATATTTTTGGTTAGCACCTGTGGTGGTTAATGGTTCCTCTCTTTCTCATTGTTTGGATTTGGAGATTATTTTGTTTCTTTGTAATTAGATCATGTTTTAACTCATCTTTGGTTTCGATTCTTAAACTGGTCTCTTCCATCATCGCCTCTTTATTTAGCTTTACCTCTCCCATGGTTTTAAAGTTACAGTGTAAAGCTGGCTTATGGTTTGTCTTTAAGCGATTCTGTCTGTTAGATGAGCTCCTTCCTAAGAGTCATGTAATGAACGAAAATTATATGCATTCCTGTTATCATTTCAAGATTTGATTGCCTTTGGACATTTTGTTTGGGAGACTTCCTTTGCTTCATGAAATTGACTTAACTTAATTCCTATATTGCATTTTCATAACACTCGCTTTATGAGAAATGTGTAAATATAAATATGTGTAGGTTAATACAATTATTATATAAAATAATTGGTTAGATTTAAGATTTTTGTGATTTATAATGTAGATGAATGTTTTTCAGATTAATTACATTTTCAAGATTAGATCAATGTTTAGAACAAATTAATATGGTTCACTTTCACAACAAAGTCTAAAGATATTCATCTATATTATATATCACAAAAGTTTTAGATCTAATAATTCTGAAATTAATCAAAATTAATATTTAAACCAACATAATAAAAAAAAATCCTTTTAAGGGAAAATAGAAATCACATAAACTCATTTAAAAAAAAAGGTATTAGAAGAAAGAAAGGATATGCTAAAACTAATTCAATTTGTTATTGCTATTTGGAAAATTGATATAAATGGAGGCTTATTCAAAAAAAATTTGCTCCTTATAAAATATGAATACATTTAATTTGTTACCGATAATTGGAAAATTAGTATAAATGGAAATTTATTTAATCCTTCTAGATTGTTTCACTGCTTAATATAGTTTTATCATATTATTATAAAATTGGTATAAATGGAAATTTATTTAAAATTGATTTGTTTATTCTAAAATGTTAACTTGTTTGCTCCTTATAAAATAAGAATACATTTAATTTATTAAGGCTAATTGGAAAATTAGTATAAATGGAAATATATTTTTTCCTTCTAAATTGTTTCATTGTTTTCTTCTAAATTGTTTCATTGCTTAATATAGTTTTATCATATAATTAGAAAATTGGTATAAATGGAAATTCATTTGTTCCTTCTAAAATGTTTCTTTTTTTTCTTGGCAGTTTTTATTTTTTTAAGTTCTCTTAAAAAAGAAAAATCCCTATTTCCTTTGTTTCATTAGATTAGTTTAAATTAAATTTAAGATATAATATATTATATTAATAAATTATTTACATCATTATCTAATTTAATATAAATACTTGTATTTTATTTTACATATTATTATTAATTACTATTTATTAAATAATTTTTATTAAATAATTTTCATTAATATAATTTGTTTTAGACATTTTTCATTAGTTATATCTTTTTGCAAATTTTAGATTTTTGATATTGTATTATAAATTTCTTTCTCCTCTATTTTTTTTCAATCTCTAAATAAGTAATATGGAGACCAATTATGAACTCATTTATAATTTGGAAATAAAATATAATGATAATTTTTATAATGAGGTTTATTAAAAACTATAAACCAATAAATCATCTTATTTTCATTTCAGTGATTGAATGTGTACCAATCCATGCAAAAATGTCACTTCCTCGAATTAGGGGGTGATGCAGGAGCACCAAGCAACAAAGCAAGCAAGCGTGGACCAGAGGATCAGAACAAAAGAAAAGCGTGATTTAAAGCAGAAAAATAGATTTAAAAAGGATAAAGCAGATTTAAAGGGTGCATGCATGAAGCTTTTGTGGAGAAGATCAACAGAGGATAGGATTGATCCTTCCTAAATTTTTTATATATATGTAATGTGATAGAATGTGAGATATATCTGTTTTTTGAGGAATTTTGTGAGTGGCAAGATGTAGCCCAGCCTGAGCTTGTTTTAAGGCTGAAATGCCTTAATTTTGTAACTGTTCCATAAATATACAAATATGTGTTCATGTTCTGTGTTAATTATATATTGCTATGTATTGTATTACCTTGTGGTTGTGAGATTTTAATCCTATATTGCATGCTTGTAATGGGTTTAAGGGAAGGATCAAGATTTTTTTTAAAGAATTTGGGATTTTAGGCAACCCACAAAATCTCAATTTCATCAGGTGGTATCAGAGCAGTAAAAGATTCTGCGGAACGAGGAACGAGCTACATTTCTTAATGAAGTATGAATAGGTATGGTCTTTATATTTGTGTAGGTAGCGGCAGTGGAAGGTGAGAAGATTTGCAGCAACCTAGAGAAGGATGCCAAAAGACCGAGTGCGGAAGGGCTTGGTGAGGTATTGTGTAATAGAGGAGGCTGTTACTGTAGAGGTTGGTTGCAGCTCACAGAGTTCTAGTGAAAGAATGCAGTGGATAAAAATTGGTATTATGAAGACCAAAAGCATATGACCAGGAGGTCATAAATTTTTGTGCCTCGGGAGTCTGATGCAGGAGCACCAAGCAACAAAGCAAGCAAGCGTGGACCAGAGGATCAGAACAAAAGAAAAGCGTGATTTAAAGTAGAAAAATAGATTTAAAAAGGATAAAGCAGATTTAAAGGGTGCATGCATGAAGCTTTTGTGGAGAAGATCAACAGAGGATAGGATTGATCCTTCCTAAATTTTTTATATATATGTAATGTGGTAGGATGTGAGATATATCTGTTTGTGAGGAATTTTGTGAGTGGCAAGATGTAGCCCAGCCTGAGCTTGTTTTAAGGCTGAAATGCCTTAATTTTGTAACTGTTCCGTAAATATACAAATATGTGTTCATGTTCTGTGTTAATTATATATTGCTATGTATTGTATTACCTTGTGGTTGTGAGATTTTAATCCTATATTGCATGCTTGTAATGGGTTGAAGGGAAGCATCAAGATTTTTTTTAAAGAATTTGGGATTTTGAGCAACCCACAAAATCTCAATTTCATCAGGGGGTTTGTTGGATCCTTCCCACTATCATTTATTTTGTGATATTCGGATATTTAACTTACTATTTACTCGTGCCCATGGAGTATCCTTCTCCTATTTAATTATATTTGTCAATTCACTATGACAAAAGTAATGAAGGTAATAATTCTACTAAAAGAGATGTGGCTAATGAAATGCATGATCGTTACTGCATGTGCCTAATCTCTTTAATCAATATTCATAATTAATTTATATTTTCTAAGTTCTGTAATTAATATTCATAATTAATTTATATCTTCTATAACCTTTTTAATTAATATTGATAATTAATATATATCTTCTACAATTAGTGTTTGTGGGTTGGATTTTTCTTAGGGTTATTTTTTTCTTGGAGAGTTATTGTGAGGTTTGTTTATTGGTTTGGTGCTAGGTTTTTAGCCATCTTGTTTATAATTTCATTAAAAAAATACTCTATTAATTGTATATGATAATTGATCTATATCAACATGAAAGATCATAAATATTATTTAAGTTATACACTAAATATTAATATTATTGTTGATTAAAAAAAGAAACACATACACACATGTTTATATCTATATATGCATATGAGGCTTTGAATTAACCATTAATAGTTCGTTAAAGTCCATGAAGTCAAATCCTCCATCGTGTATATCTATATATATATGATGGGGGCTTCGAACTTGTGACCTTTAATGCGCTATTAACAATTAATCTCTCTTTCTCTCTCTCTCTCTCTCTCTCTCTATATATATATATATATATAACTTAACCATTCAAGTATGAGAGATATTAATTAGTTTAACAGATTTCAATATCTTTCATCATTAATATTGACGTTTGGTGTATATATTTTTGACGTGCTTGGTGGACTCCAAAGATCACTAACCGCTACATCAACGACGGAAATAGTCCAAGGTAGATCCACCTAAAAGGATTGGTCTCGCTCGCTCATTTCAGAGCCTAACACCCAAAATGTCGAATAGAATATGTCGAATAGAATTGGCTCTATGACTGTTCATATTTCAGAACCTAACACCCAGAATGTCTAATAGAATTGGCTCTATTAGTGTTCATAATGAGGTGCTTATGCAACTGGTACTCAACCAATTAAACTAACACCCTCAATAGTAAATATGTTATATATATAATTTAATAATGATAATAAATGATTTTATCATTCTAGTAAAAAAAACTTAAATTTGTATATTTATAATAATAATGTTTATACATTTTTTCTATAATTGTATACTTATTCTTTTTTCATAACCTCTTATTAAGTATTTATTAACAAAATTTCTTAAAATTATGATTGCTTCGTGAAAGGTTTAAGTTTAAAACTTCATTTAAACTATTTATTGTGGTTACTTTAAATTTCAAATAGTAATAATATTTACGCATTTTCTTATAATTTTATATTAATATATAATTGATTGGATTTTTCCAAAAAAAATAACGGTTGTTTTGGTTTTTCCCACTTTTTATTAAACATTTTTATTGCAAATAGAAAAATTATTATACTTGGTTTAATGACTTACAATTTTTAAGAGTTGAAGGGGTTGCAGGAGCGGGAGAGTTATTTTTTGCCTCGGCAAACAAGTTGCAATCAGATTTGTGTCGAGACTAGGTACAACAACCCATTATAAGGCTGAGCTTTTTCGTGCTTTCGAAAGGCCTAAACATAGCTCTAAGTCATGAAATTAAAGAATTAAATGTCATAGGGTACTCACTTCTGGTGATTAGAATGTTTTCCGATCCCAATCAAATTCCTAACCATTTGAGTCTTGCAGTAGTAAAGAGAATCAATCTTTCCATTAAAAAAATTGAAAATATGACCCTATTCCACGTCCTTTTCCAACTCAATCGAGAGGTTGATGAAATTGGGAACCATGGCAAGAATCTAGGAGTGGGAAAATTCAAATTAAATGGACCTTAGTCGCATCATGTCTTATTCGGAGTGCATGGCCATCAATGAAGGCACTCATGGGAACATTATGCATGGAATAATTATTTCGATGGTGGATGGGTGGGTGAAGGAACAAGCTGGGTACCCAGCTACAGTGTTTTGGATTATCGAGGTAAATTGTTGAGATCTCTGCAGAGCTTCATATGCGCGCAAAAAAGATTTCGTATACAGTTGGTTTAGTAACCTTCTCGAAAAGATGGAATATCAACCAGGAGCTTTAATGTCAATGAGATAAAGGTTGAATTCACCTCGCGCCATCGTAAATTCGCTGCAATGTTGGTTTAATAGGTCCCTTGGGCAAAACAATTATTTAATAGAGAAGAAGTTCAAAGATTTTCAAGCATTAATGGCGAGGGTGGAGTGCAATTATGAAACTCGATAGGATTTGTTACACAAGTCAACCCTACACCTACCAAAGGCATTTTCTCACCTAATCTTTGAGCGTCTTCTGAGCAATTGTGTCTTTCTCAGTGGTTTGGTGATGGCATCTTCGAGAGGCCAACCTTTGGAGACCGACATGGATCGGTGGAAGAAGTAAGTTGAATTCTTATTCAGATTGCTGATGGGAAGGCTCGACCTCCTCATGTGGTAGGTGGAATTGATAGGAAAGGACCAAGCATTCAATGCAGTCTGCATCAATGCGAAATTTGAAAGCGTGGAGGCGAAATTGGATTGGAAAATTATTTGGCTAAAAATTGACCTTCTTACATCCAACTCAGAGTTGAGCAGAAATAGTTTGTTTATAGAGGTGCAGGAGATAACTCAGACTTGATTAGAAATGGTTTGTTTGCAGAGGTGCAGGAGATAATTGTTGGACTACCTAAACCCCACTCTCACTCGGCAGCAGAGGAATCTTGGCGACGGAGATGATGGCGCAGGAATGATCAAGTAGGATAATCTCTCCAGCAAGGAAGTCAAACCTTCAAATCCTAGTTAATGTTGTTTTTTTTAATGTATTGCAAGTATGTCTTGATTTTGGGTCAGTGCTACCCGTCCTATGGAGTATATCACTGTAACATGTTAGCTCACAGGGGTTGTAGAGGGAAGAAAGTTATGTTTTGGTTGTACTGAAAGAAAAAGGTAACTAAAATATTTGAAACTAGTTTTGTTTATTTTGATGTAAATAGTTCTGCCCAAGATTTTATAATATAAAGTATCTATATATATATATATAACATTTAAAATCAAGGTCTCCTCAAAATAAGATATAAACCCTTAAAATTTTTGTAGATAAGGAATAAATAAGTAAGTTTATCAACATTCTTGCAATTGGTAGTGAATTCCAACTAATTCAAAGTGTCTATTACTTATTGTCAATAATTTGCATTGAAAAAATAAAATCATATCAAATTTTATTATCTTAATAATAAAAAATTATACAAATCAATATGAACTGTATTAACATTATTTGACATAAGTTTTGAAATGAATGGGTTGTGCCTGATAAAACATTTTGAAGACTAATAACATATTTATAAATTCAAAAGTTTATCTTGGAGTGAGTTATTAAAGTTCGATTGACACTTTTAAGTTGTGAGCTTTTAGTAAAATCAACGAGCTATTAAATTAACGAACATAAGAAGAAGCAGATAGGATAATTGTTAAATCCTACACATAAATATAAAATGAAAACATTAATATAATATCCCTTGACTTTAAATCTATTGTCATCCTCATACATGAGAAAGTTATAAATTTCAATTTTAACATGCTATGATAGGGTCTCAATATCTTTAAGAATCTATTGTAAATAATTCAATGAAACAAATCTTGATAAGTCTGCAAGTATATGGTATGCCTGCCGACTAATTATGTACTACTATAACTTAAAATTGGTTTATGAAATTTGACCGACCTTTAACACCCACAATTGCAGAAACACACTAGTCGAAATCACATATAAATTTGTACCATGGAAAATGGCTAAAATTCCAACTTCCATAATGATATTTTCTTTCTGTCATTAGCCACATGTTCAGTTGCCCCTTCTTAAAATGTGCATTTTATGATGGGATTTACTGAATTCAAGTTGTTTTTCTCAAGTAAGCTATAATTTTCTTATTCGAGGGTTGAGCAGCATTCACTTAGTAATCCCACCTTTCACTATTTAGATTTATCATGAGTTTATCCTCATGATTGTTCAGATTTATGTTGAGTTTTATGCTGAATTTATCTTTGTGACACTGTTTATCCTCATGTCACTATCCATATTTATTTTCATTATTGTCATTATTGTTGTGATGACGGAATCTTGAACTGTTCAAATATATGGCAGATTTATCCTCCTTACACTATTCAGATTTGTGGTCATGGTTCAGAATCTTGAATTATTGGATTCGTAGTGATCCACAAAATCTTCAACAATCAAATTTGACAGCATCTTGTTGGAATTGTTTTTCTAAATTCCAAAACAAAATCACTGAAAAGAGAGTAATACTCTGTTTTTTCCATAGGATTTTTAACACAGGGAAGCTTAAAATAGATTGCTAGAGAAGCTCAGAGTTTTTTACACACATAAAAACTTTATATTCATTAATAAACTGCCTGATACAAACATCATCCTCTTAACAGAGGGATTCACCAAGAACTTAAAAAGGTTACTCTGTCTCTTTTAGAAATTTTACACTACCTTGTGTAAAAATTTCTTTTACATTTACTACTGTGAATAAGAAAAAAATTACAACACATTCGGCATTGTTGTGCGTTACACTTTGATTTTTCAATGAACACCCAAACAAGCTTCACGATGCTCCATATTACATTAAGAAACAATCTGCCTCTGCATACAAAATGTTACACTGCTGTGTAATGGTTTTTCTTCTGTGTAATGGTTTTACTCACAAGCTGCTACTGTGTGGTTCACACTTTTTTTCAAAAAAAAAACAACGAACATTACAAATGCACAAAACCAACAAAAAAAACATAACAAAATAAGTTGACCTATGCCCATACTTCCCTAAAAATAAAAAAAACATTAAAATTTAAAATTCTACCAACATTTACTATCTGCAGTAAACTCTATTAATTACTTCACGTGGAGAACTGGTGGTCAAAACAAAAAAACTTTCACTCGATGCAAATTCGTTTTGCAGGCTTGTATCAACCGTTGCCCCTCCTTGATCGGACAACTGTTCATATTATCGCGTGGAATTTTCTTACCAAAGTTTACACTCCGGGAAAAAAGTTGTTTTCAAAAAGTACATGAGCCACGTGTCGATCGGTGTACACTATCGCGACCGCGACCCTCCGGAGGAAAACCACGTTTCAATGAAAAGCGGTGCGATAAGGCTCACTGTTTTCTGAATTAAATGCACTGCATGGCAAGTTGAAATTATATTTTCAACACTCCCCTTTAATTTCAACTGCTAGGTTCTCAGTCATACCCAAACATTTCTTCAAAAATTCAAAACTTTTTTGGTCCAATGCCTTGGTCAGAATGTCTGCATCGTGAGTCCTGCATCGTGAGTCCTGCAATGTTGTAAAACAATTTCTCCATTGTTTACCAATTCCCTGATGTAGTGAAACTTTGTGTCAATGTGTTTCGTTCTCTTACGAAACACAAAATTCTTGGATAATGCAATAGCTGAGCTATTGTCTCAAAAAATCATTGTTCCTTTTGTTTTCTCTTGGGATACACTTCTTAACATCCTTGGTTAGAATGTCTGCATCCTGAGTCCTGCAATGTAGTAAAACAATTTCTCCATTGTTTACCAATTCCCTGATGTAGTGAAACTTTGTGTCAATGTGTTTCGTTCTCTTAGGAAACACAAAATTCTTGGATAATGCAATAGTTGAGCTATTGTCTCAAAAAATCACTGTTCCTTTTGTTTTCTCTTTCGATAAACTTCTTAACATCCTTCTCATCCAAACTGCTTGACATGCTGCTGCTGTAGCTGCCGCTGCCACATATTCTGCCTCTGTTGTAGACAATGCTATGATAGGTTGTTTTTTAGAAGCCCATGAAATGGCTCTTGAACCCATGTGAAAAACGTAACCGGATGTGCTTTTCCGATCATCTACACTTCCAGCCCAATCACTATCAGTGTATCCAATTAAATCTGAACATTCTGAAGCAGTATATAAAATGCCAAACCTTTTAGTACCTTTAACATACCTCAAAATTATTTTTGCTGCCTGCCAATATGCTTTTTTTGGCCTCTCCATGAATCTGAAAATTAAACTAACAGCATGCATTATATCCGGCCTAGTTGCAGTCAAATACATAAGGTTGCCAACTATGCTCTTGTACAAACTAGGATCAAAATCCTTGCTGCTGTCCTTTTTGCTGAGTTTTAATCCCATCACTGTGGGAGTGATTGCTGCCTTGTTGTCCTGCATATTAAATCTTTCCAACACTTCATTTGCATATTTCTCTTGTGAGATAAAAATCCCATTTTCACATTGTTCTACTTTTATTCCTAAGAAATATCTCAGCAAACCCATGTCAGTCATCTCAAATTCCTCTTTCATGACTGCTTTGAAATTCTCAATAAGATAATCATCATTACCTATGAAAATAACATCATCAGCATATAACACAACAATTAGAATTTTACCATCTTTTTCTTTGATGTAGAGGGTGGGTTCTCCCTCACACTTTTCAAATCCATTTTCTAGTAGATAGGAATCTACCCTACTGTACCACGCTCTTGGTGCTTGCTTCAGCCCATAAAGAGCTTTCTTCAATCTGCACACTTTGTGCTCTTGGACTTTCTTTTCATAGCCTGGAGGTTGTTCAATGTAAACCTCTTCCATTAACGCTCCATTTAGGAATGCTGATTTCACGTCCATTTGGTAAAATTTCCACTTGTTGCTGCTATGGACAACACTGGTCTCACGGTTTCCATTCTTACAACCGGTGCGAAAGTTTCCTCATAATCTCTCCCATACTGTTGCTTATATCATTTGACAACAAGTCTTGCCTTGTGTCTTTCTATTTTGCCTTCAGCATTACTCTTGGTCTTGTAAACCCATTTGACTCCAATGACTTCCTTTCCTTTTGGCAGTTCAACTAAATCCCATGTCTTGTTTCTTTCTATGGCATTAATCTCCTTATCCATAGCTTCTATACATTTCCTATCCTTAATAGCATCTTCGAAATAAATAGGATCATCAACATGACAATATAAAGCAAACAAAGAATTCATAACTTTATCGTAAATGTCACTTAAATTTCTGAAATTCTTACCTCTTTCATTTGGTGTGGAAGTGCTTGAAAAATCACTTGAATTTCCTCCTTGTGATGTGCTTGGAGAAGCACTTTAATTTCTCCTCAAGGGTGTTGCTTGCTACCCTTGTGTTGGTGCTGTTATTTGGGGATGTATTTCAGCCATCTCCTCATCATCTTCATCATGTGACAAAGAGCTTTTAACATTGATTGTTTTCTCTATGCTTCCATCCCAAGCTTCCTCCTCAATGAACTGAATATCTCTGCTCACAAAAACTTCTTGGTGGATGGGTTATACAACCTGTAAGCTTTGGATTCCTCACTGTATCCAATGAAAATAAATTTCTCCCCTTTGTTGTCCAACTTCTTCCTTCATTGATCTGGAATGTGTGCATATGCCACACATCCAAAAACTTTCATGTGGGTGACTCCTTGCTTTCTCCCACTCCATGCTTCTTCCGGTACTCTGTTCATGACTACTTTTGTAGGGCATCTATTTAGAATGTACATTGCACAGTGTACAACTTCATCCCAATAATCATTTGGCAAATGTTTTGCGTTCAACATACTCCTCGCCATATCCATGATTGTCCTATTCTTCCTTTCGGCAACACCATTTTGCTGTGGAGTGTACCTTGTGGTAAACTGTTTATGAATTCCATTTCCTCTACAAAAATGTAGAAATTCTTTGGAGATATACTCACCTCCTCTATCAGTTCTTAAAACTTTGATATGCAACCCACTTTGGTTTTCTACAAGTGCTTCGAAATTTTGAAATTTTTCAAACACTTCACTCTTGTTCTTCATGAAATAAACCCAAGTTTTTCTAGTAAAATCATCAATGAATGTTAGAAAATATTGGTTGCCTGCTAGTGATGGAGTTTGCATCGGTCCACATAAATCTGAGTGGACAATCTCTAAGGGTGTCTTTGCCCTTATGCTTTTCCCTGATGGAAAACTTTCTCTGTGTCGTTTCCCCAAGATACAACCTTCACAAAGGTTGTCTGGTTTCTTTATCAATGGTAATCCCCTTACCATTCCTTTTCTACTTAACAAGTTAAGACCTCCAAAGTTGAGATGTCCAAATCTCAAGTTACACAACCAATTTTCATCCTTTGGTACACTTTGGAAAGCCTCTTGTGTCACTGCTGATATTACTTCTTTATTTTTCAAATTTGCCTTTACTCTGAGAGGGAACATCCTGTTCATTGTCATCTTCACTTCAACAATACATCTTTTGCTGGGTCCTCTATCCATGATGGTGCATACATCATTCACAAAGAAAACATTGTACCCCTTTTGAACAAGCTGACCAATACTCAAGAGGTTACATTTCATTCCAGGAACATAATAGACATTTGCTATGGTTTTCTTTTCATCTTTCTTTGTAAATATTTTAACTTCTCCTTTTCCCATAACAAAAATTTTACTATCAGTCCCAAGTGTGACTTGTGATTTCACATTTTGATCTAATTTAGAAAAAAGGGCTATGTTCCCTGTCATATGGTTCCTGCAACCAGAGTCTAGAAACCATATATCATCATTGTTTGTTTCAGCCATGTTACAAGCTAAAAACACATTATCTTGGCTGATATTTTCTCTAGTGATATTTGCACTAGATCTATTATTCATATCATGCTACTTCTTCCTACATTCATTTGCAAAATGCCCATATTTTTTACAATAATAACATTGGACATTGGATTTTTCATACCTTTGTCCTTGAGCATGATGTTGTCCACTTTGTTGGCTGCTGCCTTAGCCTTGGTTCTGATTTGGATTGCTACCTCTTCCTTGAGTATTTGCTGGACTGTTTCTTCCACCTCCATTTTGGCTTCTGCCTCTTCCTCTCTTGGTTCCTCTGCCTTGACCTCTTCCTCTTCCAAAGGACATCTGGGTCTTAAAGGCTTGCTCTAGAGATGAGTTTTCATTTCTACTCAATCTCTGCTCATGTGTTATCAGTGATGCATGTAGTTCATCAACTGAGAAGTTTGTAAGATACTTTCTCTTCTATGGTGGTGACAATCACATCGAACTTTGAGGGTAGGACCCTCAGTAGTTTCTCCACAACCTCATTTCTTCAAGAATCTCTCCATGAGACCTTATTTGTGTGACTAGACCAATCACATGTGTGAAGAATGAGTCAATGGTATTTGACTCCTTGATGCATATATTCTCAAAATCTCTCCTCAGCAACTGTAGTTTTGCTGTCTTCACTTCTCCATGCCTTGATAGGGTATCTTGAGAGTTTTCCATGCTTCTTTGGATGTCTTGGCTACTGCTATCCTTGGAAACACACTCTCATGCACTGCTTGACACAAAAATACGAGGGCTTTTAAATCCTTCTTCCTATTTCTCTTCAACAGATCTTTCTCTGCCTGAGTTAATCTGTTAAACTCATTTTCATCTGCTAGTTCTTCAAACCGATATTCAAAAAATTCCCATAGATCTTGTGAGGAAAATAGGGCTCTCATGGTTATTGCCCAATAGTCATAGTTTTTCCCATTAAATTGTGGGAGCTGAGTATTAAACATACCCATGCTAGTGCTTGTGCTGGAGCCAGCCATTCTAACACTCTTAACTATGCTTCAAAATACTTGACTATATTTAAAAATCACTGAGTGTCTTCAACCAACAACACAAAAAAAAACTTGAGAAATACCTTGGATTTTTTTTGATTGAGTCTTCACTCTGCTGGAGAAGCTGCTACAACAAAAATGCTTCGTTCAGCTCTTTTGACACCCTCAAAGAGCCTGGAGAAGCTCTGATACCATGTTGGAAATTTTCTGCTAAATTCCAAAACAAAATCACTGAACAGAGAGTAATACTCTATTTTTTCCACAGGATCTTTAGCACAGGGAAGCTTAAAATAGATTGCTGGAGAAGCTCAGTGTTTTTTACACACATAAAAACTTTATATTCATTAATAAACTGCCTGATACAAACTTCATCGTCTTAACAGAGGGATTCACCAAGAACTTAAAAAGGTTACTCTTTCTCTTTTAGAAATTTTACACTACTGTTTGTAAAAATTTCTTGTACATTTATTGTTGTAAATAAAAAAAATTACAACACATTCGCACTGTTGTGCATTACACTTTGATTTTTCAACGAACACCCAAACAAGCTTCACGCTGTTGCATATTACATTAAGAAAAAATCTGCCTCTACATAAAAAATGTTACACTGCTGTGTAATGGTTTTTACTCACCGCTGCTGTGTGGTTCACACTTAAAAAAAAAAACAACAAACATTACATATGCACAAAACCAACAAAATATGTTGACCTATGCCCATACTTCCGTAAAAATGAAAAACATTAAAATTTAAAATTATACCAACATTTACTATCTGCAGTAAACTCTATTTATTACTTCACGTGGAGAACTAGCGATCAAAACAAAAAAAAATCACTCGACGCAAATTCAATTTGCAGGCTTGTATCAACAGTTGATCTGCCCCTCATTGATCAGATGGCTGTTGACATTATCTCATGGAATTTTCTTACCAATGCTTACGCTCTAGGAAGAAAGTGGTTTTCAAAAAGTACATGAGCCACGTGTTGATCGGTGTACACTATCGTGACCCTCTGGAGGAAAACCACCTTTCAATGAAAAGCGATGTGATAAGGCTCAATGGTTTTCTGAATTAAATGCGCTGCACAACAAGTTGAAATTATATTTTCAACACATCTTAAATTTTTTGATTCGTCATGAGTCACAAAATATTGATCCATCAAATTCATCATGGTCAATGACAGAATGATTCATCGTCCCTCACAAAATGTTGAACAATCAAATTCATCGTTACCCACAAAATCTTGAACAATCAAATTCCTCGTGATTGAGAAAATCCTGAATCATCTTGAACATGTACCCGAAATTCCATATCATTTATTACATTATATCATTTATTACCTTGGATTAAGTTTCAATTACAAAATCTTGAACATGTGTCCCGCAATTCCATTTCATTTATTATATTGGATTACGTGCGATGAAGACAAAGCCCAAGGGCCAAACCGTCAGAGCTTCGTTTCCAGCCTATCGTTCGCAATCACGGTAGCAAATGAAATCAATCGCGGAAACAAACAAAATCTGTGTTGCTTCTGGGCATCATTGTTCGAGCCTTAAACATCTTAGACTCAGTATCACAGATTGCAATGATCTAGTGGAGGTTGAAGTAATGGATACTTAAACAACGAGTTCAATATGACATTGGTTCCTTGCACTTCACTATAGTAGGTTGTAACCTTCGCCTTGAACGTTGGTTTGGAGGGCATAATCTGCAAAATCTTCGAGTCATCCATTGCCATTCTGCCAATATCATTTGAAATCATCCTTGACCACGTTGTCTGCATATGGTTAATTTTTTCAAGTTGTTTCTTCCCTTGACAGAGCTTCTCATTCCAATCATCAACCAATACCAATGTTTGTACCCTTGTTAGAGCTTCTATCACAGAGCACCTTCACTTCTAACACAGAGCTCCTTCTTTCTTTCAATTTGGTTCAATTTTAACTTTCCAGGTGACACTGCCTAATTCCAAGTGATCAAACTACAACCTATAATATTTGCAAAATTAGTTCCATAGTGCACACTATCATAATTAAAATAACTAAGAACTAAGTTTATGCTCCAAAAATAGATGCATTGCGAGATACCAATGTTTTTTCCCTTGGAAGCGGTTCTAACGCAGAGAAGCTTCTCTCTTCCCATCTTCTTCAATCTAACTTTCCTTTTTTGCCTTTGAATTTGTTGTCTTTCTTGGAAGTCCAGGCACACATCAAATACATTGAGGTTGCCTAATTCTACTTGATCACAATACAGCCTGCAGGCACCTGGAGATGTGTTTCTTTGATCTGACATGGAACACTCCCTCAACGTGGAAGTTTATATAAGTAGCAGGCACCGACTTTATTTGCATTCCAAGGTTGCCAAACAGAAACTTATTCTTCGACCTGTATACGTATATCATAACCTTGTGGAAGTAGTTGTAAAACAAATTCAGCATTTAGCAGTAGATTTTAAATTAATAAACCATACAAAGAAATGCAGGTATAATACTAGGAAAGCATAAATTAATACAATACAATTTTCTAATATTGAATATCAAAGAAGAGATCCAAAAGGATTGAAATGTAGATGAACTAGATCGTCTAAATGGTCGAGATGCAAGTAAAGCTAACTACAGTCATACAGTAACAGTAACAAGGGTGTATCCTAGTTTGAAATGTCGAGATGTGATATGAAAAGGTTCCAAGTATGAGCAAAAAATGCCAGATATGTCAAGCCATCTGTCCTACTAATTAGGGGATTTTTGAGTTCTAAAATGGGTCTTTTAAGGAAATTATAAAATAATAGTAGAAATAATTAAATTAGATTAGATTACACTGTCAAATTTTAGAGGAAAAAAAAACAAAACTCCTATTTTCAACTTATCTCCATATGGGTTTATTCAAATTTCAAGCAAAAAAACTCATTGGATTCATAATTTGATTCCTCATCCAAGGAGTAGCCATGTTGCATATTTTCGATGGACCCTACTACGCACAAAATTAGAAATACATGAAAAAACATGATTATTTCTAATTTTTAGTGTAGTAGGGTCCATCGAGAGTATACAACGTGGGTATTCCTTAGATAAGGACTTAAATTTTGCATCCAAAGATTACTCCCACTTGAAATTTGAGTAAAAAGTTAGGGAGATAAGTTTCAAATACGAGTTGAATGGGTTAACTACTATTATCACTTAATCATAATTTGTACAAAGATATTAATACTATTGAATAGAGATGTGGTATTTGTCTCATAGTTATAATAAACAGTAGTGTCGACACATGATCGACGATGGCCCCCACCAATCTAGGTGGATGAGTAGTTTCAATACCGCATCAGTCGTTGAGAAGGTGTGAAGTGCGAAGCTTGGTCATATGATCAGATAAATATCAACATATGAGGGGCAGGTGGTTAGAGCTAGAGATGGGATACCCCATTTATTTATTTACAAGGAAACCAAAATACTTTCTATCCATAGGCTTCGTGTTCCCCAAAAAATGTAACTAGATTCTCAGTTAAATAGTTGAGGTGTATGCTTGAATGCATGCAGCTCTAGCTACTCCCCCCCCACCATTTATAGATCCCGCCCACCATGTTCCAAGGTTGTGAAAATAGTGCGTGCACTTTCTTCCCTAGCCGATGATTTTGTTGTGCCAATTCGACCACTCATTTGTTGTCCTTATCCATCCAATTTCTATTCTTCATTGATCACTTGGTTTCACTAAATGGTTGTAATCATGCAAAGCTATTTTGAGCTGGGGTTATATGAGGCTCACACCTAACCTGAGGGAAAATCACTAAATTGTTCTATTTGATACAGATTCATTGAGTGGATGGGTATTATTGGCTCTATGAATCAATAGTTAGGATACCCACTCTAATAAGAGAATCATGAAATAGTTTTTTGTGATGACATCCCTCGATGGGTGGCTGTGTTAGGTCCCTATACTACTAGTGTAATGCTTTATTGTTATTAGTACAACCCCCTTATTATATTGTTGTCCCCATGTAGTCCCCATATTGTTATTATTGTGCCCTATAGAAACCCACTAGTGTTATTATTGTGCTCTTACAATATTATTATTATGTCGGCTTTGATTATATTATGACCCCTTAGACTACTATATATAGAAAGGAGGTATTTTCGTTTGCATAATCCAAGAATTGTTCATTTGTGTAATGCAAAGGAGGTTTCCCCCTCGAAGAGGCTGATTTTGAAGTTGTTCATCTATCTTTTCTCCTATTTTTTGAGCTAGTTGCATAACATTTGGTATCAGAGCTTTGGATTCTAAGGTTTCGCTGCTTCAAATAGGTCATCGTGGAATTTTCACTATAACTTTTTTCTGTGATGTTTCAGAAGCTAAAACAAAAACTCATTTGAGATGAAATCATTCCGAACCTCAGATCTGAATTTTGGATCTTGTCTTGCTATATTTTTGAAGATATGATCTAAGGAAGTTAGGGTTTTTTCAAGCTCCAGAATTCCATCTCAAATACATCAGCGTCTAATTTTCACTATAAATTAGTTTCTACGAAGTTTCAGGCTTTGAATTAAAACCCATTATCCAAATAATGCGATATGTGGAAGTTTGATGGCAAAGATTTGGTAAATTGGATACTACAGATGGAGCAATCTTTTGATCTACATGAGGTGAAACTGTTACAAAAGGTGCGTATGGCATCTTTATGTTTAGAAGCGAATCAATTTTCATGGTGTAAAGGGATTTTTTCTCATAAACCACTTGCCATGTGGTCAATTTTTACGGAGGAAATCATTACACATTATGAGGATACAAAGAGAAACACCTTCTTTAGCCAATTGATGAATCTCAAACAAAAGGGTTCAACGGCAGATCACATTGAGGGCTTTCAAAAATTGAATATAAGGGTAAATGATATTTTAGAGAAGAAAAAGATTGATGTCTTCATAGGGACATTAAAGGATAACATTCAACATGAGGTTCGTCTTTGGGAACCTAATTCATTGGAGAAGACATTCAGGTTGGCAAGAAAAATTGAAAGCAAAATTATGGAAACAAGGCATGCCTCATGACCATAATTATGGAAGTGTTTTTTCTCCTAGCCTTCCACAACTTACAAGTTTTACACCACAACAATTGGAAGAAAAAAGAAAAAAAGGGCTTTCTTACAATTATGATAGCAAATACACTAAAGGTCATAAGTGTGCTAAGAAGAAATTATTTTACATAGATTATGAAGAGAAGAAAGAAAAGGATCAAGAAACATCAAAAGAAGAGGCTATACACCAGGAACCAACCCCGAAGAAAGAAGAAATGAGTCTGACCATATCTTGTAAATCATTGGCAAGAATTACCACTCCTCAAACTCTCAAGATACAAGGACATATCAAGAAGAAAAAGGTTCAAGAAGTGAAAGATCACATCGAGAAAGATCACATTGAGAAAGAAAAAATGAATCCAACCATATTTTGTAATGCATTGGCCAGAATTACCACTCCTCAAATTATCAAGATAGAAGGACATATCAAGAAGAAAAATTTTCAAGAAGTGAAATATCTTATTGAGCATCAAGAAATGAATCCGAACATATCTTTTAATGCATTGGAAGAAATTACCACTCCTAAAACTCGCAACGTAGGACATATCGAGAATAAAAAGTTTCAAGCAGTGAAAGATCACATTGAGCATCAACAACAAGTTCTCCAACTTTTAAACGATAACGCCACTTTGGTGCAAAATCGAGTGAAACAACAAGAAGATCAACATTGCAGTGAAAGAAGGTTTGATGTAGGTGATTGGGTATTTATACAGCTACATCTCAAGCAAGCTATTTATGAGAAGGAAATGTTGGCAATACTACATGCACTTAAGAAATGGCGACCTTACCTAATGGGAAGACACTTCAAGGTAAAAATGGATCATGATAGTCTTAAATACCTTTTAGAACACATATTATCTTTCGAAGAACAAAAAAAATGGGTCACAAATATGTTGGGTTATGACTTTGAAATCATCTACAAAAAAGGGAAAAATTTGTTGTTGCAGATGCACTCTCAAGAAAGGATGAGGATGTGGAAGCATTATTTTACGCTATTTCTATTATCCAACCAAATTGGATAAATGAAGTAAGGGATGAATGCAAGAAGGATGAAGAAGTGTGGCTACTCATTCAAAAGTTGCAGAAGATCCCAGTTGAAACAATAATTCCAGAACTTAACGAGGAAGGAAAAATCATATTCGAACCCAAAGTAGTCATAGAAACAAGAAAACGACAGCTATGAAATCGATCAATTTCAGAGTATCTCATCAAATGGAAGAACTTAATTGTTGAAGAATCCACATGGGAGCACAAGAATTTTATACAGAAGCATCAAGAACCACTCAAGCATTGAGGACAACACTTTTTGAAGGAGAGGGGCATGTTAGGTCCCTATACTACCAGTGTAACCCCTTATTGTTATTAGTACAACCCCCTTATTATATTTTTTTGCCCATGTAGTCCCCATATTGTTATTATTGTGCCACATGGAGGCCCACTATTGTTATTATTGTGCCCTTACATATTTTTTTTTTTTTTTTTTTTTTTTTCCTGGGTAAAGACTAATTCTATTAAAAAAGTAAAAAATATTTACAAAGTGGTCATGGCCTCATAGCAGGTACAGGAAATTTCATCCACGCAGATAGATAGTCCCAAAATTGGGATTTAACCTGATACATAAGCCCTGAAACAAAAAACAGCTTGTAATCTAGAACCAAACTGACTGAATTGCCCAATTGTTTCTGAGTAGAATTACAGACACAAAAAATTGACACTATAACCTGGCTATAAGCATGAGACAGAGAGATGTAGACAATAGCCATATAGGCGATACAAAAAGGAATGGAAAACAGAGAGAACCAGAGCAAAAACCAAATCCTAGAAGTATTCAGACATCGGAATCGTTTTCCAAAATCTCCTCCTCTATAGGGCAAGGATGACCCATCCACATGTCGTCCACATTCTCCCTGTGAGCTGAAACGTTGCCATCTGGAGGAGCTGCCAACTATCACAAGCTGTCTGAGCCATCCGTCGGTCGTTCAGAAGTAGGGGTGTTCTGTTGAGTGCTAGCAGGAGGCATGGAGATATCGCCCTCAGTTCCTTCCACCTACGAATTGCCAACATGAAAATCAAAACCCACATCTATCTGCTGCTGCGCACTGCCTCCTGGAGAATTAGTGGAAGGGGTGTTCGTATCAGCAGTGGGCCTGGCTTCCTCCTCTGAGAAAATGACCGTGATCCTAGCAGAACGAACAAGCTAGTTAAGGTGACTATTGAATGTGAAGTGGGTGGTCTGAAAGGAGTTATAAGGGAGAGGCTTATTGGTTTCAGAGGTGGGAGAAGCCGAGGCCAGAGGTATGATGGGTGGAGGAGCAGGCTGAGAGCGCCCATGCCCTCAACGACCATCACCACGGCAGCAACTACCACGACGACAAACCATTGAGACAGTGACCGGATAGCCTGAGGGAGAGGAAGAACCAGGGATGAAGCACCTCCCAAGGTAAGGGTGCCTGCAATGGTTGAGAGTCTAGACCTGCAACTCCACCATCAAACCAAGACAGGGTTGAGAAACCGGCGCTGCGAGCATGGGTGGAGGCCAGGGGTATAAATGAACAAGAGGCGCCGAAGCTGCCATCAAAGCCGAACCAGTAGAGATTTCTCGAGCTCTCTGCACAATTAATTTCACGTGAGGAGAGATCCGCCTTCGTATAATAACCATCTCGTCCATCTGCTTGAGGGCCTAGGGAGGTGCGCAATGCTGCCACCTGCTGTACCAGCTACCTTCATACCCATTAACCCGCATTTATAACATTAAATTCACTTGCATCTGGGTGAGTGTCTTCTACCTAGTATCTATCATTCTTCATGATATTGTTGTAAGTCTTAAGTTGGGAGGCTGAGACGAGGCTGGAGAATGCACCTATATGAAGTTCCAACCTACATTCCACTCTAATATGAGCAAGAAATTCTGTGACTTTATTTCCTCCCATCGGGTATGCTTGATGTGAATGGCTCTGTGCTAAGAGATCCAGGTAGCAATGAGCTCAATCCTTTCTACCATTCGCCAGCTCTTACTTACCTTGTGCGAAGAAGTGCCTTGCAACATTTTTGAAATCATGTTTATAATAATATGAGAATTCCCTTCTATGGTAAGCGGAAAGAATCCTTTGTCTTGAGCTATAATAAGACCTTGCCATAGGCCTTCCAATTCCACTGAGTTGTTAGTGTCCCAACCTTTTGAGCCAAAAAAGGATAAAAGGGGAGTACCTTGATGGTTTCTGAAGATTCCTCCAAAGCTCGAATTACCTAGATTGCCCTTTGAGGCTCCATCAAAATTTAGCTTTATCATATTGGGTGGTGGAGGGATCCATTTAGTGGAAGGACCGTCTAGAGAGGATTGATTTCCTTTGTAGATGAGCTCAGGATTCAGAAGAATATTCCAGTTTGTCCAGATGGATTGTTCTTGCAGAAGCGAGGGAAGGTCATCCTGGGACCAGAAGTAGAGGGAGAGTGATTCTCTAATATTTTGGCAGAGGATGGTCCATAGGTTTTCCAGGGGCATGGATTGGTCCTTAAATACCCGTTGGTTCATTTCCTTCCAGATGTTCCACATGAGGAGTCCAGGGATAAGCCTCCACAGAGTGTTTAGAAGTTTTCTTTGATATGACTTTTTGTTCCACTGGAATACTATAGTTGTAATATCTCCCTGGACTCGTCCCTCTTTTTGACAGCGAAAGCTGACTTTTTCCCACAACTTACGCGCCATGCAATAAGATTGCATAAGATGCTTAACTGATTCTTCCTGTTGCTTATAGTTGGGGCATCTGGAGGGTCCATGATAAAATTTTTTCGAAGATTGTCCCATGTGAGAGTTTTGTTTTGGCAGAGAAGCCACAGAAAGGTGGAAACTTTCGACCAATTGGGAGGGTCCCAGACTTTGCTCCATAGTTCATATTTGATTATATGCTCCTTGGGTATTATGTTGTAGGCTACCTGTGTCGTGAAAGTACCCTTTTCTTCATAGCCCCACCTAAGAATGTCCATATCCTCCAAAAAAGGAATTTTCCTTTTTTGTAGTTCTGAAGAAAGAGCTTGTTGTACTTGTCCTGTACCATGCCTGAGGATTTGGTCCGCATCAATCCATCTTCTGTAATCCTGTGTGGAGGAAGTCATCCAAAAATTACTGACTCTATCTAATTCATTCATATCCTGCTCCGGAAGCTGCAGGTGAGAGAGAAGATTCTTGATCTTTGGCATTTGCTGCCAGGAGTCCTCCCAGAATCGAGCTGTGTTTCCATTCTTGATTTCCCAAAAGCAATGTTGTTGTATTAATTTCCTGTGCTGTTTGGCTGAGTTCCATATTACTAATCCATTGCTATCTTCTGACATACGTATTCATTCTTCAATTGGACTGTTACTTGCATATTTGGCGGTCCATAAGGAGGCCCAAGGGGTGAGGGGCGCCGAGATCCATCTCCACTAGATCTTTTCACCCATGGCTTCGTTGCTGTGAGCCGGATCCCTCAAACCAATGCCACCATCGCATTTCAGAAGGCAGACTTTATCCCATTTAACAAGAGCCCACTTACGGGTAGGACCGGAACTTCCCCATAAGAAGGAATGTTGGAGCCTTTTGATTTCCTTGAGGACCCATTTGGGGGTAGATAGAATGAGAAGAGGTATAACAGCATGGAATGAAGAACAACTTTGATGAGGACTAGTCTGCTGGCCATATTGAGGGATCTATGAGTCCAAAGGAAGAGACGAGCTTCTAATTTTTCTAGAAGGATTTTCCAAGAGGAATGTTTGTAAACTGAGGCCATAAGAGGTGCTCCAAGATACTTGGAAGGTAAAGCCACAATGGTGAAACCCAGGGTACGAGCTATGGCTATTTGAGTTGTAGCTGGGGTGTTGAAAAAAAATATTTGGGACCTGATTTTATTGACATTGGCTCCAGAGGCTTTGGAGAAGTCCGACAGAAGGGGTTTTAAATGATGGGCTTCTATAACAGAGGGGTGGCCAAAGAGCATGTTGTTGTCAAAAAACTATTGGTGGGTAAAAGTAGGGGAATTATGGAAAGATAAGCCTTTAATGAGATGAGATTGAAGGGCTGAATGAATGCTGCGACCCAGTCCCTCAGCCATGATAACGAAGAGGAATGGTGAGAGAGGATCTCCCTGCCTAATTCCCCTAGAGGGACGAAAAGTAGGTCAAGGTATACCATTGATTAGCACAGAAAAAAGGATGAGGATAGCAGACTCATGACCCATCTTACCCAAGGAGGAGCAAAGCCAAAAGCTGTTAGAACTTCCCTTATGTAAGTCCAGCTTAAACTGTCAAAAGCCTTGGATAAATCAATTTTGAGCAGCATACCTGGTTTCTTGGATATCTTCAGAGAATGAATTATCTCATGAGTTAATATAATGACATCAGTTATCTTCCGGCCTTCGACATAACCTAATTTCTCTAGCGATATTATGAGAGGGAGCAGTAATTTCAGTTGGGAAGCAATCACCTTGGAAACAATTTTATAGATTAAGTTGCATAAGGCAATAGGTCTCTATTTATCAGGAGTACTAGGCTCTGCTTCCTTGGGTATTAGCGCAATGAAGGTGGCATTTAGACCGGGGTACATCCATCTTAATGATCTCGATTCCTCTACCACTTGCCAGACCTCCAATTTAATTAGGTCCCAAAAGTGATGAAAAAAGTTGGAAGTGAACCCATCTGGACCTGGCGCTTTTCCCGCTTTCAGTTGATGCACAGCTTCTTCTACCTCCTGAAGGTCCACTGGTCTAAGAAGGAGTTGATTGTGCTCCTCTGATATTAATTTGGGAATGTTGCTCAGAATAGACTCTATATCCGGCATTCTATCTATATCTGGTTCTTGGTGGGCTTCCTAGAAGTAGTTGAGGAATTCGCTTTTAATTCCTGTTTGATCTTCAATTCTTTCTCCCTTCTCATTTTGGATATGTGATATAGTGTTATGCATTCTGCGTTGTATTGTGGATCGATGAAAGAATTTTGTGTTTCTTTCTCCCTCCGTCAACCATTTTATTCTTGACTTTTGTCTCCGAAGGGTTTCTTCCTGTTTGGCTCTTTCTAGAATTTGTGATTCCAAAATTTGTTCCCGTTTTGACAGAGCTTCAGTTCGCCCTTCATTTATGATCTGTTGCTGCAAATTCTTCATTTCTTGATTGAGGGCACTTTGAACCTGGAAAATGTTGCCAAAAGTCGTGTGGTTCCAATGTTTGATTTTGCCTTTGAGGTGTTGTAGCTTCTGTTGAAATTGCGACATTTTGGAGCCATTAGGAGGAGAGAAATTTCTCCATTCTGAGTTGATCAAGTTGTTGAAATATGGATGAGATAACCAGAAGGCTTCAAATCGAAAGGGCCTTCGAATATTTTGTCCAGGGCGATTCCATTGAAGGGCAACGAGCCAGTGATCAGACCCTGATAGCGGTAAGACGGAAGCTAAGAATTCTCCTCCCACATGAATTGCATTATCAGACAGGACAAATCTATCCAGTCTAGAGGAAATCTGATGTGGTCCTTCTCTTTTGTTGTTCCAAGTGAAGATCCCATTGCTGGAGGGGATGTCTATGAGCCAGTTGTTCTGTATGAAATATTTTAGATGATTCCCTTCTTCGTTTCTTGTGTGTTTGCCTCCCCTTTTTTCCTCCAACTTTGCAATCATGTTGAGGTCGCCTCCAGAAATCCAAAGAGGGTGTAGCCTATTTTTGTTAATCTCTGAAAGGGAATTCAGGATTTCAATTTTTTTCGTGGTCTCCTGAGGGAAATACACATTGGTCATATGCCCATATATGTTGGTACAATTGATATGGAAAATTGCTTGGATGAAGCTTTTATTTGCATGAATATTGCTGAGTTGAATAATGCGCTTGTCCCATAAAATTGCAAGGCCTCCAGAAGCTCCATGAGCATCCACAGCTGTCACTAAGCCACCTGGCCAAGCTTTTGTTGCTATTTTTTCCAGAGTGGTTGAGTTACATTTTGTTTCCTGCAGGAAGAGAATTTGAAGTTTTTCTTGCATGATCATGTTTTTTAGAAGTTTGCTTTTCTTAGGGCTGTTGAGCCCTCTAATATTCCAAGAGATCAACTTCATTGGGAGGAGTTGGGAAAGTATTTTGTTAGCTTGGCATATCTATCTGACTCGATTAGAATTTCACCTATTCTGATGGTTCGCTGGAGATCGGTTTTCCTTCCACATTTTTTGTTGTCTTTGGCAATAAACTTTCCATCCCAAGTGCTTCCAATTTGGACCCCAAGAGAATGATGTCTTTGAGTTCATGATAGGACTGCTACCAGGTTGTCCACTTGTCATTCTGGGATTTTGTCAAACCTCTTTGTTTTGCATGCTTGCTCTAATCCTAGAATGTCCAGTTCTCGAATGTCGATGTTTTTAGGTTCTTCCTCCATGAACTGGTATTCTTGAAGTTTTGTGCTTTCTTCTACAACTGTGCTGGGATTAGATGGAGTGGTTTCAACCTCCATTCCTTGAGAAATTTCAACAAGGGTTTTTGACTAAATGAAGGAGATAGTCTTATTGGACAATGGATCTTCTGGGAGTAGTGAGGGATATTTCATCGCTTCCTACTTATCATTATAGCTCTCTTTTCTAAGAAGGTAAGGGCTTTCAGAATTTGGTTCACCTACAGTAGCCAGAGCTTCAAAGTTGTTACTGTTAGAGGGTTTGGAAGGGTTGCTTGAATGGATCTTGGGATTGGTAGCTGTCTTTTTCTTGTTTCTTCTGTGGCTTGCTACTTTAGTGAATCCATCGGGAGCAGTTTTGTTCAAGGTCATCTGGGAAGATGCATTTTTATTCTAAGGGAAATCTCTGAATAAATGACCTAGATCATGACATTTTCTACACCTAAACGGAACATGCTCATAATCAATAGGCTGGATCCATTCAATATCATCATGAAAGAAACTTACCACATCCGGCAGGGCTTGATTAAGGTGCATGTAGACACAGATTCGAGCATAGGATGTATACCGGCTGATTTTTGTTTCCACTGCTATTTTGATGAACTCTCCCAGTGCATTTCCTATTTCCTGTAAGGAATTTTCCTCCCATTACTCCACAGTGAGTGAATAAAGCCTAATCGAAACCAAAGCCCAGCTAAGATCTTCCTTATCAGGATTGAAGCGTTCAACCCATTCTCTGAGATACAGACTTGCTGCATTAAAGAAGTATGGTCCTCCATCCATGACCTTGTTCCTGTCCTCTAAGTAGTTAAAAATGGCTATAAAAAAGCCTTTAGGCCCTAGTTGTAGGGTAATGTGTCCTTTAAGGCTCCATTTGGAGGCAACCCAACCTCTCAAAGCCTTCTCAGTTGGCCATAGTCCTATAAACTTGCCTATTAGCGCATGGTCCTTCATGAACTGTATCCTGGTATTGATTCTGTGGCTTGGAAACTCTACTTTCGGTCTGACTGCGTCTACTAGCTTGCATGTCGAAGAAGTGGCCTTGGGATGATCTTTTTTGTCTTGAACATCGCCTTGATGGGAACTTTTGTCTATATTCTTGTCAGTCTGCATATTATTATTGTCGTTTTCCTCATTTTTGCGCTGCTCACCATCGTCCTTTTGGGGAGGCGCAGCCCCCTACCCCTGATGTGGAGACATGGAGCGAACGGTCATCTACAGGTAAGGGGCGTGTGCAGAACAACGAGATCTGCCAATGCTGAGCACAGTCAAGGGTACTCTGCCGCTGCAGGGTTTACAGAAACCCTAGAAGGAAGATCGCTTGTTCTCCTCCCATCACCTAGAAATCTGGTATCTAAATATTTATTATCTACATTGTTCTGCCCTTACATTATTATTGTTATGTCGGCTCTGATTATATTATGACCCCTTAGACTCCTGTATATAGAAAGGAGGTCTTGTCATTTGTATAATCCAAGAATTGTTCATTTGTGTAATGTAAAAGAGCTTTCCCCCTCAAAGAGGCTGATTTTGAAGGAATTCATCTATATTTTCTTCTATTTTGTGAGCTGGTTGCATAACAGGCTACTAGAGGAAGTGGCTATTTTATTTGAAGCTAAGAATTGTTGTGATTCACAACCTAAGAATTCTCTGTGATTTTTAGACAAGATTTCTAATTCTGAATATATTGATATACGATTTGATATATGCTTTTCCGATTATGAATTCTAAGGTAGGAGGGGCTTCCTCCTAATTCCATAATATTCTTGAAGGAAAATCAACTATTGAATAAACGAAAGATGGAATCGAATATGGTACATCAAGCCTTCAAAATCTCTCTGTGATGGGTGATAAATGGAAAAATGGGATGATGGGTCAATGCAATCCTAAAGCCCCACAAAACCTGAAATTTACAATTCCAACATAGTGTCTTGATGAAAAAAGGAAGCGGATGAGAGAAGCTACCTTCATTTGTAAGTTTATCAGAATTTGGAAAATAGAAAAGGAAATTGAATGTTGGATATAGTCAGATTGGCATCCAAAGGGAGAGGTTAATTTTTTATTATGTCTCAAAGGTTTTCTTCACATTTATCTTCTCGAAGATAGGAGAAAAATATCACATTTTTGATAGAGGACCTTATTTTCTAAATAATGTAGGCCTCTATATTAGACATTAGGAAGCATGCTTTAACCCCGATAAGAAGGAATTTACAACAACACCAATCTAGGTAAGATTATATTCCTTACCAATTGAATTTTCGTTAGCATAAATTTTTGATGGAATTAGTGAGGTGCAGGGTAATTTTCTAAAGGTTTCAAAGTTCAACCAAAGGGGAAGGAACATGTTGTATGCATGTATATTTGTGTATATGAATATTTCCTAACCATTTCCAGACTCCATAGAATTGGACTACTAGGGTGAGATTTGGAAATAACATTTGGATTATGAGCATGTGCCATTCCATTGCAGACTTTGTCATGAACATGGTAATCTTATTTTAGAATTCGCTTTCAAGAGGAAGGAACAATCCTTAGGTAGAGGGACGAACAATAAAGGTTTCACAAGAGTTTCACATTAGCATAGAAATCAAAGGAATCACTTTTTTATATTAACACAAATGACACTCGAGAGAAAATCTCATCCTCGACACTTGAGTCTATGGAGGAGGATTTATTAGATATTGAGGCTACCTAAATGGAAATAGCCCTGACAGAGCTATCCTTGGACAATACGTCTTTGAAAGGAAATATGGGGGAGGAGGAAGACCCAAATGGTGCTTCATATTTCATGGCATTCCTAGCTTTCGAGGAATTTCTTCCAATTTTGGAAAATAATATCTTTGATCTATTAGAAGAAGAGTGGATACTAGTCTCCATGGTGAATGAATGGGAAATGAAAGATCTTGGTGATCTACCTAGAGAGGAGAAATATAGGTATTCTAAAGGCCATCTTCAATGGAAAACAAAGAGGAGTTCAACACCAGGAGATCGTATAGCTCAAGCCTTTTAGTCTTTTAAATAAAATGGTTCGTCTCTTCTAGCTAAAGAATTAAAAAAGGAAAAAAATAAGAAGATAATAAAACCAAATTGTGAAGGTAGGAAAAACACAAGAGAAATCCAAAGAAAACCTGATCAGGTAATAGGTACCCTAGAGATGGGTTTACCCATCCTTAATCTAGTCTAAATGAAAATTATTTTCTATAATATAAGGGGCCTCAATAGTAGAGCAAAACAACAATACCTTAGAGATCAAATCCAAAAGGAAAAACGAGAGATTGTAATTTTACAAGAAATGAAAATAGTAGAGGAACAAATGAATAAAATAATCAACTTTTATTGGAAAGGATGTGAACATGTGTCCATAGAAGCCATTGGTAATGAATTAGGAATAACAATTTTGTGGAACTAGCAATTGGTCTTATTTTAGGATTGTTTCACTTTGTTTAGAATATTAGCATGGAAATTTTGTTATTTGGGGACAAAATATTATGTTTTTCTTTCAGCAGTCTATGGCTCTTCTATTCCCACAATTTTCTTTTTTTGAAACAATTGTAGGAGATGAAACACCTAGTTGGAAGCTCATTGTCGATTGTGGATGATTACTTCAATATTATCATATCACTTCAGGAGAAGAAGGGATATATTTGTTGATTGGACCCTATGTCAATGAATTTTAATGAATTGATAGAAACACATTGCTTGGTGGATATCCCCACAAAGAATGGAAATTTTACTTAGAGGGGGGGAAGGAATCATGTTTCTTGTTAATTAGATCTTTTCTTACTCTCTAAAGTAGTTATACATTTTTTTTTGGAGGCCACGATCTTTCCTTGCATGGGTTATGATCATTGGTTTAATAGGTTGCAAATCGATTTAAAGGAAACTACATTGAATTGTCCTTTCCAATTCGAAAGTTTCTCGTTCCAGTATGATGGCTTTGTGGAACTCCTAAAGGAATGGTGGGAAGAGAAAAATATTGCATATCACACAAAGATGAGAATATTTCAATTCAAATTAAAACACTTGAGATACCATATAAAATTTTGGAACAAAAACGTCTTTCAGAACATATTTGTAGTCAAGGAGGATCTAGAAAACAAGATATCAAATATCCAACAGAGGATCATAGGGGAAGGTAGAACTCCCTAGCTGGAACTAGTGGAGGAAGAAAATATTAATAATTTGGAGGATAGACAAAATAAGGAGGAAATTATTTGGAAACAAAAATCCAGGATCTAATGGCTGAATGAGGGAGAGTGCAATAGAAAGAAATTTCACAATGTTGCAATCTAACATCATCTTCATAACCGTATATTTTCACTTAATGATAGGGAAGGGGCTAGGATAATTTCAAAATAGGTTATTGAAGGAGAATTAATTCACTATTTTATGGACTTATGTGCTGAGACTAGGATAGGTCCGTATCCAATCACATCCTCAGTTATACAACATATTCAACAATTGATTAACAAACAAAAAAACCACGTGCTGACGAGACACATCTCTTTGTAGGAGGTAGAAGGATTTGTAATGAATATGCCAAAGAATAAGATCCCTGAACCAGATGGCTTCACTTAAGATTTTTATTAGGCTTGTTGGAGTTTTTTAGGAAATGAAATTCATGAAGTTTTGGAAGAATTGTGAAACAATAGAAACATTGTCCCGATGTTGAATGCTACATTTATTTCGTTAGTGCTGAAACCAAGGAATTCAAAGACACCAAAAGGCATTCATCTATCACCTTATGTAATGTCACATATAAGATTATTTCTACTATCATAGAAAATTGTTTGAAGCAATTATTATCAAGGTTGATATATCTAGCCCAAACCAGGTTCATCAAAGGTAGACAAATTGTAGATGCTATCATAGTAGTTCAAAAAATAATTCACTCTGAAAAATTCTAGGCAACCAGGTATGTTCATAAAGATGGATCTTTATAAAGCATATGATAATATTAGTTGTAATTTTCTAATACATGTCCTATAAGATTTTTTTTTCTCATGGAAATTGTTGGAGTGGGTTGGATCCCTTATCTCTACATCCTTCTTTTCTATACTGGATAATGGGTCTCCTTCAAAAATCATAAACTCTTTGAGAGGCATCAGGTAGGGTGATCCCCTATCTTCATTTTTGTTCATCCTAGTCATGGAATATCTTAGGAGAATGTTTGAAAAGGAAGGAGAGTCTGATTATCTATATCGACTTTGATTGTATGGTTAGAACATTCTAATCACCCATATTTAGATTTTTTAGGATGTACCATTGTTTGTATTACCTACATGGAGAGAGGTGCAAAGAATGGATAGGCTTCTGCACAATTTTATGACAACATTAGGTTCTGCATTAAACAAAGAAAAATAAAAGATGTTTTTTTAAAACTTCCTCGAACTGGTTCAAAAATATATTTTTGAGGCAGTGGGTTATACTAGAGGGCTTCTTCCATCTAAATATTTGGGAGTGCCGATAGTGTGTAACTACCATTAAGTGTCTACTTCGGAAGCGATTCTGGAAAGGGCGTGCATTAGAGTGAATAATTGGGTTCTTAGGTTTGTAAACTTTCCAAGAAGTCTGCTTATGACCAAAGTTGTTTTTTAAATGGTCCAAAACTATCAACTTTCCCTCATGGCCATACCCAGCGCTATGGGTCGAACTATAAGATCACTTTGGACACACTTTTTATGGAAATGCTTCACTTTGGACACACTTTTTATGGAAATGCTTCACTAAAACATGTAAGTGGGGCTTGATTAGGTGGGAAAAGTTGACTCTACCGAGATTGAATAGTCGTTTAGGCCTTAGGGACCCTTCCTTTGTCAGTAAATATTATGCAATCAAGTTATGTTAGTAATGGGTAAAGGGTGGTAAAAAAGTTTGGAAATGGATTTTGGAGAGGAAATATATGGCTCACGCCTCCCATCTTAAAGGATTATAATCTGAGGACCATAAAAAGCGTTATAAATCTAGAATTGGGAAAATGAGACAAAGGCCATGGTAAAACAATTTTCTTTTTGGAAGATTAGAGATGGTAAAACTGCTTCTTTTTGGTAAGACTCCTGGCAACAATTCCCCCAACTAAAAGATGAAAGGAATTTTTAAGATATAAAAACATGGAATCAATCCCAATGATCCTTAAAAGTGGTTGATTACTAGAAGTTACTCAATTCCTCCCATGAACAGATAAAGTGGTAATCACGGGAAAACTCACCTCAATCGAATGATTCATTTCCTTGGAAATATTTTGAACAACATCTTCAAGGTATAAAGATAAGGATCTCTCTTAGACCATATAAGTTGCATTGGTGTAACACCCTCCTCAAACATCTACCCAATCAACCAGCCAGCTAGGGTAAACATGTGACAAGAGGTCACTCTAATAATATTGAACCCCCTAAGTTATCTTAAGGAAATGTAGTCGAAAAAACAAGACCTTGCAGACCTCCTTCAGGTGCTTCAGGACTATTAGGATCTAATCCACCATTTTAGGTGCCCAAACCCTAAGTTAACCTAGAATTTCAATGAATTAAACCAATAGTCACTACCATGACAAGGCATGCATGCGACTGGAACCCTATAGTTGCTCCCACAATTCCTACAAGGGGAAGACTACAATCTTTTTCATCCAATTCTGTGCCAGAGACTGTGAGATTTAAGCCACTTTTTCAGGGATAGTGTCCAAACCAATGCCTAGTACTTGATGAGACTTTCTGGACATTAAATGACACTAAGGCAAAGCCTTTAACACAAAAATTGATCAAGGTCACTAAGCCTAACCATGGCAGACATTTGTCAAACACTTAGTAAATATGCAACCTACGGGTAAATAACAGATTTGAGCATAGGTGTCTCATACTTAGCTGAGATTCGCCATGAAACATTGCTTCCTTATTATTTTAACTATCATTCCATCCATTAAGTCATAGATAAATATTTCTTTCATTTACAAGTAAAAACATGGTGGAAGCCATACATAGTTGCTGTCATAAAACATACATATAGCTAGCATAGTAACAATAGAAATACCATAAATATATCATTCATAAAATCCACATATAAATTAATACATTTACACATGAAAACCAAGGGAATGAATGTCTGATTAATGAATGCAATAAACCAATTGGAGATGGGACTACCATGTTCCACTCGACCATAGTTTGGTTGAGCCAAGTATCTCTTCAACCAATCACCCTTGTGCCATATTCCAAGAATGAATGTGGGACTCATAGAACACACCAAAAGAACCAAAAAAGCATGAATGCCACTAGAGTTCTCCACCTGCATTGTGAAGAATTTGAGTGCCTCCTAGTATTTGAGGCTTTACTGTAATCCACAGTCTAATCTAGGGATCACTAGGCCCTATACCGAGGCACACTCTTCAGGCTTTACTATAATCCCATCCTGGGATTACTAGGCCCAACGAAGAGAAATCAACCTCTTGGCTTTATCGTATATCTCGTCATTCACTAGCAAATATTCTTAGGCCCACCGAGGCAAACAATCCTAGCTTTACTGCAACCCACAGTCTGTCTCAAGGGTTACTAGGCTAGTGGCTTTATCATGATCCATGATTTGGTTCATGGACCACTAGGCCATTTGTTTATCATTTCAGATATCCACCCAACTCAACTTTGAATCCATTTGGCCATCCCACATGAATCGAATTATGATAACCCATCTCATCAAGGCTGAAGAACATTATCACACCTGGGAAAACCCATTCCATGATAGAAAACAACCCGAGGCAATACCATGCATGCCAAATCTAGCAAGAAAAATGTGCATGCAAGTCGATACCTACAATGAAGCTTGTTGTAGCTACTTTAGCCTACCCTTCCCTTCTTGATCTTTGCTTCCTCTTCCCTTCTTTTCCTTTCTTACTCTAATGCTGAAATGCTCCAAGAAAACTCTAAGTGTCCAAGAGTGAGAGTTAGAGAGAGAGAGAGAGAGACAATAGAAGAGAGCTCCAAAACTAAATTGATCAAGCTTTCCAATTGATTCTAAGAAGCCTTTTTATCAATGAGGCCTCTATTTTCTTCATTTTCCACCATTTTCCTTCAATTTTGTCCTCACATGTAACCTTTCACCTTTCACCTTCCTTTTCTCCTAATTTCCATTATTTTCATAAATAAATGTGCAAAAAATTCCATTTTTCCTTTTCAAAGCCTTAGTCGTTGCCTTTGCCAATTTCCTTAGCCATAAACAATCAAATGAACACCCACACCAAGATGTCCCTCACAACATTTAGCTTGCAATACGTGTACCATTAACAATGGTCTTATATATTTTTACATGTAATTTTTTCCTAAGGCTATTACAAAACCATCCCCCTTAGGTGAACATTGTCCACGATGTTCATTGACACCTATAACCAACAATATTGCTTAAAACAAAACATACTACCCATGGATCGTTATAACACATCTCGTTATAGTATCTACAATGGAAGACCTTCTAAAAATAAAAACATCATGACAACATGACAAGATAACAACCATATTGCTTACTGGTGCTTTATAACATAGCTCATTACGTTATTTACAATAACTACATATACATATATACAAATTTTCTAAACCAACAAATAAAATGATACGATGCCCATATTAATCAACAAGGGAATCCATAGGATCACACCTCTACCCTCAAATCGGGATTCACCTCCTTTCTGGGAAGTCCAAAATCCACTGTCATAGGCAAACTCCATCTAATGTCCAGTTTTATGATCTTGCACTTGTCCTCTTAGTGAATATTTATTGGCTCATTATTCTAGGGTGCACTCCCAATGTGCATATGATTCCATATGGAAATGCTAAAGATGAAAAAAATCATATCTGTGACCTTCCCTTCTCTACTACATAGTCCATTGGGAAATTCAGTCACCCCATTCCATGTAGTCACTCACCTTCCAAGTTCCCCAACATCCCCTATCCATGGCGATCCATCCTTTGGAAAGGCTTCCTCACATCGTAATATAAAAAATCCAAGGCATATACCTTCCTCAACCATCATACCAATCATAGCATGCTCATGGAAATAAATGGACACTATTGTGTACCAGTGTCCCAGAACAACCATGCTCCTAAAGTGATTTACCAGCATACTACTACATGTTCCAGTTTCTTTCACGGTTGTTGCTGCTAATTCTTATAGTCGATTTCAACCACCCATCGGGGGATGTTCATGCCTCCTGTACCAAGAACGTAACTTCCATTAGATTTAAAATAAAATGAAATAAATTCACATCATACCTCATTGGTAGCTCGTTAATAAGGTACACTTGCAATTATGTTCGCTTCCTGCCACATGAAGTCAAACTAACTGTTTGATCAAAATATCATGCATAAACATATCACATATGGTTAGCTCAAATCACAACCGTCATAAATCACATGTAACCATCATTAACTAGAATCATAGATCACATACAATCATCATATACCATAATCATAACTCACATGCATGATAAAACTGAAATAAAATGTTGATACTTATCTTTTCATCAATCCTTGGCTTCTACCTTTATCTTTATTCCGTACGGACTCCAAATCTATTGCCACACCAGAAACACACGCAGTGCCTTCTCCTCAACGATGTGCACATACACATTATGTGCATCACACACAAACAGTTAAACACATCATACAACACCATGCAATACATGCATCTACACCAGTGCCATATGTTACATAGGTGCATAGTACCACCTGTACACTGAAACCACTTGCACAACATGTGCACAACATCACTTGTACACGACACCACCTACACAACATGTACACAATGACACATGTACACTACACGACTATAAAACATGTACACAAGACCACATGTACATAGCACCACAGGCATGACATGTATATGACACCATATGCATATAGTGCCACATTCATGACATGTACATAACACCACCTACAAACAACACCACTTGTACAACATGTACACAACACCACATGCACAAAATGCCACTTGTACAATCATGCGCACAACACCATATGTACATAGAGTCACATGTACAACATGCACGTAACACCACCTATACATAGAACTGCATATCCAACATGTACATAGCATCATCTATACACAACACTACATATCCAATCATGCACACAACATCATATGCAATATTTGCACAAAACTATATGTACCATCCTATACATAACATTGCATAAACAACATATACACAAAATATATATAGACAACACTACATGTGCACAGATCATAGATGCAACATGTACAACATATACATCATGTGCACACCAGTAATACCACACATCTAAAACCCCATTGTCCTTACCAATAATCCTTGCTTCATGTGTTTTATCCATGCTTACCCTAGCATGCCACAAACCACACTCCTTTCATTTTGTTGATGCATCCCTTGGTATAACCCATCCATACCATAAACATAATATAATCACATAATACCAGCTCACCATATGATATTGACCTTGTATATTTTCCAAGACTACTCTTCCCAATTTATTCCTCATAGCCAGGAACTTCTTCATGCCTTTTGCTTGCATAGGAAATCATTCCTTCAAAAGGACAATTCCCAATGACCCTATCAGACAATGACATAGATACATACATACATACATACATATATAATCATTAGCATAAAACAATCATAATATTGTCAGGAAACTAAATACATACATACATGTATACGTATATAAACATCAACATAATCATGATCATAAAATAATTACCAGGTAACATAAGATCTAGGTTAAGGGAACTTCCTTATTTGTGCATAGCATGGACAACATTGAGAACCACCATTCCCAGCTTAGCCAGGCCATTCAACAACTCAAATCCATTTACTTTACCTTTTCAAGTTATCCTTCTCATGTTTGTGTTTCCACCGTCAATTTACCATAATGGACGAAACCAATCTAATCAACTATCATAGTCTTACCTTTCACTGCACTTACTCATTCACTGAGATTCATTTGGGTGTTACATCATCTGTTGGGTACCACAAGCTCTCCCTAAGCTCCATTAATTTCCTATTTTCCCAATCAATTCCCAAGACTCTCAAAACAATAAAGAAAAGGTCGAGAAGAAAAAAAAGAAGAAAGCCATGGATAAGAAACAAAAATACGATACCACAAACAAAGCGGCATGATTATGCACTAGACATAAAAAAAATTCAAATCAAGCAAAAGAGAATCACAAAAGACCAAAAACACAAGACTAACAACAGACACCATGACTCAATCCGCATGGTTCCTAGTGATTCCAAACGATATGTCAACCTGAGCCTTCTTCAAGATTTCATAGTAGTCTCTTTGCCATGCAATTCGCTGCATCATACTACCATAAACACATAACTGATAGTGCATAAATAAACATAACAATACACCAGATACCTTATCTTGTTATGCCAAACATGTTTCCTTGTAGATGAACACATCCATGCCATCTCTTAAGGGACTCTAATCCTATTGACAAATCCACCTATAACTAGAGAGTAGCTAATATACCTGTCAAATACATGTCCATTAATATAGCACATATCCACAAAATTTCATACAAATCAAGGTTAAGAAGACTTCCCATGTGCAAAGAACTCATTCGTTTGGAATTAGGGTGTCCAAACATAGCCCAAGAAATTCTTGTCCAATTCCTTTCTTTTACCATTTTACCTTGTTTCAATCGAGGCTTAGTTACATAAACACATCAACTATTACCTTGTCATGCTAATAACAAGAATGTTTCCTGCAACTTCTCACATAGGTCAACCACACATTCCAAATATCGAGACAATAATATCTATCAGTTTGAAATAAACTTTTACAAAGACGAACAATCATGTCATAATCCATGGTCAACTCAAGTCATTGGATATAATTCTACAATTCTCACCTACTACTCTCAAGTACATATCAATTGTCTCAACACATATGTATAAGTAAAATCGTCTTAAAGCAAGCTCATTTGAACACATACTCATATTATGCAATTCATCAAACATTCAACCAACTTGCAACCATACCATGTTAAATAAATCAACTAGGAAACATAATAAAAGAGTCAAGTACAAAATATACAACATAAGCAAACTCATACCTTAATGTACCTCAAGGGAGTCAATATTTTCTACAAAATCAATCCAGGTTAAAATGATATAACTTCACAACATATCAACTTAAACATAAATCATTATATCCATAACAGTATCTAACTAACGTGTTCACATTGTAAGCTCATAATCATTTGTTGTTCATGCATAAAAATCACATATGTATGATAAATCTAGATTAGTACGACACCATATCACAAATATGCTAGCTCATCCCTGAATGTTGCAATGATAACCATCTGCATAGGTAAAACTAGGTTAACGCAACACATATAACATCAAGATCTTCAATGCAATGAACATAACCATCACATGTATGACTAGTCCAAATTACAACATCAAGATCTCAATGAGATAACCCTAATCATCAAGTTAATAGAATATAACAACAATAAGTTATATTTCATGCTCATCAACAACATATAACCTAATCATCAAGTTATCTAACATAAAACAACAAGAGCAATGCATCCAACCACAGGTTACCATCATTCTTGACTATCTGATTCATGTGCATATGACTATGCTAATCAACTATCATCTATCATGTACGTAACCATAACATCAAAATGCATGTACATAAACCTAATGTATATAACCTTAATGCAGATAACAATCCTTAACCTACATATGTGCATGCCCAACATACAAACCTATATGAAAAAATTTTCTTGCTTCGAAGTACAATGATACAACTTCACTTTGAAGATCTACATCTCCCGCTTTACCTCATTCAACACATTATCATCATAAAAAACCAATAGAACCATGATGACCTAAATTTCATACCATGACTTTACAAGTCATCTTTGACCTACTATTCATGCATAACTATAACCAAGACCATACATGCATAACAACTACATATAGACATATAACACATGAGACCAAAACCATATACACATCCTTCTAGCTAGAGTCTAGTCATCAATGCATGACCATATCAGCTTCACAAACCATGACCTCATGCATGAAAACGAACATTACTCCACTGTACACATTACCACATGAAACCATCAACATTTGTAATTAACTGCACATATGCATGAATGCATGTAGTCAAGCATAAGAAATCAATTCTTGTAACCAACCTACAAGACAGATACATGCACTACAAGAAGAAAGGACATTGGTGAGGGGCGAGAAATGTCACCATAAGCTCATTGGTGATGGTCAAAAGAGCATTCGTCACCAAAAACTGAACCTCACCAAAGGTGGCATCACCAAAACTATAGGTGTTGTAGTGACATACAAAGTTTATCACCAATAATTATTTGTAATGACGGATAGCAACTGTCACCATTTCATATGAGCAATGGCGATAGACCATAGCCTTTGTCACCAAAAATTGAATTTCACCAAAGGTGGTGTTGTAGTGACATTCAAAGTTTGTCACCAATAATGAGTTATAATGACAGATAGTGACTGTCACCATTGCATATGAGCAATGGTGATGGACCATAGCCTCAGTCACCAAAAACTTAACGTCACCAAAGGTGGTGTCACTAAAAGTATAGGTATTGTGGTGACAATCAAGGTCTGTCATGAATATTGATTATAATGAGAGATAGTTACCATCACCATTTCATATGAACAATAATGATTTATTGTGATGGATATTTAATGACTATCACTATTGGTGCATATATATGGTGACGTTCATTAACCGTCACCAAAAGCTACATTGCTAGGAGTATAGCTGTTATGGTGACATTCAAGGTATGTCATGAATAATGACTATAATGATAGACAATGACCATCACCATTTCATATCAACAATAGAGATTTATGGTTATGGAGATTTGAGGATCGTCATTATTGATGCGTATATATGGTGGCATTTGTTGAACATCACCATTTCATATTTTTGGTGAGGGTCAAAAAATGTCACCAAAGCTCATTCGTGATGGAAAAAAGAGCCTTCATCACCAAACGTTGATCATCACCATTCCTTATGGATGTCAGAACACAATGGAATCGAACCACCAACCTCCTGCTTGTAAAGCAGGTGCTCTTCCATTGAGCTAGCACCCTTTAAAGAATTATATTTTTAAAAATTAGACCTTGAAACTTCATAAAGTGTATATTCTACAACTTTCAATAAATTAAAGTCTTGGCAATATTTTACTAAACAAGCAAAGAAACATTGAAGTTGTAGGTCCCTACCTAATGGTTATTGAAGTTATGAAAATTCAGTGGAGGGAAAATTAGTTATGTATAAAAAAATCAATATGTTTAGTTGTATACTCAATTAGAAGTGAAACTCTAAAGACATTTATAACCTATAAATGACCTATAACTATCAAATGCACCAAATATTCCAAAGGAAATGTCATAAATGGATACCATATGGACGAAGAGGAGGCAGGGACTTGGAACCCTTGTACATCTTGGCGTGCCTTAGCACTTGGCACATCTTAGCTTGTTTGACATGTCTTTGTACTATCTGGCACATCTTAGCATGCCCTAACATTCCCTATCACACCTTGGTAGTAATGACCTCACAACTAGCATTGCATTTTTACATGACTTGGGAACCCTACATTCATTAGAATACCTTGGCACTCCCTAGTTGTCGTGCCCTCTATTATGCTCCATAATGTATCAGGCTGATGAGAAGATCGATGAAGGTAACCATGAAACAAGCTTTTAGTTTGGGAGCTAGCCCTACTGAACTAGATAGGTGTCTCTCTATGAAATCAAAACTAAGAGATGACTGGAGTGTAAAGGATTTTAGGCTAGATAGCTAGGATTAGGTGGGTTTTTGGAAAATTTAGGGACTTGGAACTCTATCCACTAGTGTCTTGTCTAGTAGGGACTTTGTCAAGGAGGTAAGGACTTGGAACTCTGTCTAGGATAAATCACCTAGCATGCATGATAGAATCTCCCTAGAATAGAGTACCTCCCACCTACAAGAGTATCCCCTGCTCAAAATATAGAACCCTTCTCTACTGTGCACTTTTCTTAAAGATAAATTTGTGCATAAAATAGTACTAAGAAAACACCTAAATTAAGAAAAGCGAGAATCTAATTCAAACTATAAAAGTATAATAAATATGGCTCTATATAAGTTTGGGAAACACTAGACAAGCATGATTACATACAACAACAATAATATGCCTAAAATCGATGCAATTCTTTTAACGTTTCTATACCCTCATAGTAATACTGGAATCTATAGCATGTACCCCAAGGCTGGGTGCATCTGCTAAAGGTGTAGATTGAAAGGATCTGCTGAGATGAAGTACTATTGAAGGAGAAACACCTTCAAAACAATAGATAAATTCTACTATGAATTCATCCCATTTTCACACAGACCAAGGATGTTATTGGGTACACTTCTCCGCTGAATGGAAACTGCAATGTATTATAGTGTTTCTGAAGAAAAAACACCTTTAGTGCAACACAGATAAAAATCTGAGAGATATTATCATTGTCGCCTCAGTTATCGATGATATCATCAATATAGGTAACAACTTCGATAATTGAAAAACCAAAAGGTGAGATACATAGATCATTTGAAATGAGATATTTGGGCATACGTTATTATTGTTTAGGAGCGTTAGTATAGAAAATGCAAGGTAGTCTGTTGTGTCTTTATGTCATAGGCCAAGGATACGAATAAATACATAAAATATTAAATAGAATGGTCTAAGTCGATTGCAGGTTCGTCTAAAATGGGAATTCAATTCTCCTTGTGTGGGTTCTAATCTAGTGGGTATAACTTTAAATAAGAAACTCATATTTATGGGATTGAAACTGTCTCACAAGCCATGAAAAGCCCCAATTTTTTTCACTAGAAAGAAGTAGAGTGAGTCATTAGGTTTATGGAAGGGAACACCCTATTCGCAGGAAGATAACTTGAAATTAGTTGGGCATATTATTTCTCGTCTTCTTGTATGTGTGTGCTTTCAAGAGATAACCACATTGAAAGACTCAATAACAACTCTGGTAAATTTTATAGATCTAAAGCACTTCTGAGAAAACTAATCACTTAATGACAATTGAGCAAGGAATATGTCGAAGGATTCAATCTTGCACTCAATAATAAAAGGGAAGTTGGGGTATCTAGCATCTTGCTAATGAATTGACTCCAACCATAATGTGAAAGACATGTTAGTTGTAAAACCTCTTTCCCACTTTGTAGTTTCCTTCCCTCTTGAATTCCAACAAGTATTTGGCTTCTTAGATCCACAAAACTCATGCCAGGTAAACTCTGCATGATACAATTGTGACGTGCAAGCTTCACAAATGCTCTAGTTTCCCTCTAAAAGAGGGTAAGTCAAAATATTATGACAATATTAATTGTAATTTGATCATACAGTACTGAGGTATTGCATGGAATAAACAATATACTATCAATGCACTAATGAAGAACTCAGAATAAATGAATTTCTTATTGCTACAATAGCACCTCTTGGGATTCTTAGATAAATCACCTTACCTGTGTGGCAAAATCTTCCTAGAATAGAGTACCTCCTACCTAGAAGTGTGTACCCTGCTCAAAATATAGAACCCTTCTCTACTGTGGACTTTTCTTAAAGATAAATTTATGCATAAAATAGAACTAAGAAAAACACCTAAATTAAGAATAGTGAGCATCTAAGTCGAACTATAAAAGAATACTAAATATGGTTGTATCTAAGTTTGGGAAACAGTAAACAAACATGCTTTCATACAACACCCACAAGATGCCTAAAATCGATGCACTTCTTTCATCATTGTTACAACCTCATAGGAAAACTATAATCTGCAACATGTATATCAAGGCTACATGCATTAACTAAAGGTGCAGACCAAAAGGATCTACAAAGATCAAGTATTGTTGAAGGAGAACACCTTCAAAACAATAGATAGAGACTAATATGAATTCAGCCCATGTGCACATATGCCAAGGTTGCTACTAGGTACACTTCTCCCCTAAATGGAAACTACAGTGTATTACTGTTCTACTAAAGGAGAAACACCTTTAGAGAAACACAGATAAAACTATAACATATATTGTCACTATGGTATCGGTTGTATAAGATCTCATAAATATAGGTAAAAACTTCGATAATTGAAAAACCAAAAGGTGAGCTACATAGATCATTTGAAATGATAGATTTATGCATACTTTATTATTTTTTAGGAGCGTTAGAATAGAAAATGCAAGGTAGACTATTGCATCTTTATGTCACAGACCAAGGATGTGAATAAATACAGAAAAGATTAAATAGAATGGTACAGGTTGATTGCAGGTTCTTTCGAAACAAGAATGAAGTTATCCTTGTGCATATTATAATATATTGGGTATAGATTTAAATAAGAAATCTATAGTTATGGGATAGGAATTGTCTCACGATTCATGGCGAGTGCCAAATTTGTTCATTAGAAAGAAGTAGAGAAAGTCATCAGGTTTATGAATGGGAACACCCTATTTATAGGTAGATAACTTCAAATTAGCTGGACATATTATTTCTCCTCTTCTTGTATGTGTGTTCTTTTAAAATCTAACTATCTCGAAACACTCAAGAACAGCTCTAGTAAAGTTTATAGGTGCGAATCACATCTGAGAAAACCCATCACTTAATGATAATTGAGCTAGGAATATGTTGAAGGATTCAATCTTACACTCAGTCATAAAAAGGATGTTGGGGTATCCAGCATCTTGCCAAAAAACCGACTCCAACCATAATGTGAAAGCTAGGTTCACTGTGAAACCTATTTCCCACTTTCGAGTATTGTTGCTTCTTGAGTTCCAACAGATATCTTGCTGCCTAGATCCACAAAACTTGTCCTAGGTAAACTTTGCATGATACAATTGTGACGTGCAAGCTTGAGACACACTATAGTTTCCCTCTAAAAAAGGGTAAGTTGAAATATTATGGCAGGCTTAACTGTAATTTGATCATACACTATTGAGGTATTGTATGGAATAAACAATATACTATTAGTGCAGTAATGAAGAAATCAAAATAAACAAATTTTTTGTTGCTACAATAATGCCACTCTTAGGATTCTCTAAGGAGCCACTAATTTATAGACATTTGGAACCTTTGCTTGGTCTGTAGAATGATTAAGCAATGGTAGTGATCACTCTTTTCCCTCCCATGGAAGGTCTATACAGAGTTAATAATAAATTGATTTAAAACTGAGGTATATGCCTGAAAAATAGGAGTCTGACTCTTCAACTCTAATTTAGTGGCAAGGAAATATTGAACTGTAAATGCTTAATATTCGACAGTGTAAATTTCTAGATAAATGGATAGCGTATATCTGTCCATTGTCCACATATCCCAAAAAACCATGTATGTCTAGACTTTGGTTGTGTGTAAGAGAGGGGATATCACATAAATCACCCATTATCAAAAGAAAAAGTTAAAGTACAACATTCTATGGAGAATTTTTTAAAAAATACATACCTTAGAAAGTTGGAAAGGACATAATTGAAGCTCCCTCTCCTTCCACACTTCATTAAATATGCCCCTTTTCCAATGTAGACGTGGCCTGCAGAATCACAATCAGCAAATATAATATGAAAAGTAAGTTTAATGAATTAAAGTAGCTTTGTTATGCCACAAGCAAACGGACTATGAGAAATTGGATTCATTCTCTACAAAAGATGATAAAGCAAGATCTAATTACATTTTAAACTGAAACAAAGGCAAATTGGATTCATGCTCTATAATAGATTATATGATGAGATCTAATGACATTTTCAACTCAAAAAAAGGTAAGTTGAGTAAGTTCAAGGTCCAAAATGATGCATGCAACTTTTGAGTGGCAGTTACTATATAGTTTTAGCTAGAGGCTATAACATAAAGATATGCACTGCGTAAACCCCCATACTTAACAAAAATAAAAATAAAAAAAATTAATTAATAAATAAATAATAAAATAAATAATAAAAATAAAAATAAAGATATTTTTTATCTGTGAAGAGAAAAAAATGAAAGAAATGTGAAAATTTGACCATCAACTCTAAGTTCCTTTCAAGAACTAGATCAAACCATAACATTGTTATCAAGATAATCAACTCACCCATGCTAGTATGCTTCTAGTAGTTTCATGATAAAACTCTAACTTAATAAACTTCAAACAACATAAATTAACCGACAATATGTCTGAGGTTGGTTACCTAAGGATTATATCATACTAAATTACATTTTGCATCTAACATTGAAAATGACTATGAAAGAAATGAAGACAAATCAATGATTATGATGGATGCATGTGATGAAATGAAAACAAAAAGGACTTTTCTTCTTGCTATTGATGAGCCTTCTAGGGGATTCTTGGATGAAGTTGATCATGATTGGCTTTCTGATGTCAAAGAGACACTTTCTAGCTACTCTGATTTGATGGACAAAACCCATAATGCTTGTGAAAATGAATATGGAAATAAATAAGCATCAATGAACCTGGTCTTGAAGAAGGTGTCTCAAAGTCTGATATGGATAGTATTTTAAATTTCTACATCTAGCAGAGGGTTTTCCCAGTTGGGTTCTCTAGAAAATTTTGTTTTTTTTGCTATAGTGTGACTGTGTTTTATTTCGGTTCTATTCCACTACAAATTAGTAGAGATATTTTCCGTCTTGGTGCAAGAATTAGTTTCATATTTATTCATTCAGGCAGTAGAAAAATTTCAAGGAAATTCTACATAAGGGACGATTAATCTATATTTTCACTCATATATTTTTCAAGTAAAATTCACAAATAAATTTTCATCCAAAGTGTTTAGGTTACTAGCAAGTGGTATCACATCATATCTCAACATTGCAAGGCATAAATCATACTACTCAATAAGGTTGAGAATTGAGATACAAAAATCTTCCCAAGTTATGCAAGAAAGAAAACTGCTGATTTTTAGTTCTAAATCTATCCAACCACAACAAAAATTTTCCATTTCCAACACCGTCTACTCAAGGTTATTCCTACCCTCATTCAACTCAATTAAGAATATGTCAACCTTGTTGAGATTTCTTCTTTATTTCATGCCTCTAGGTTATATATTTATGGAACCTAATATATCATTTATGTTAATTGATTATTCATTCAAAATTATTTACTCCGTCTAGTGCATCTACCTAATTTTCTAACCAGCGGACTCTACCAGACATTTGTAGCAGAAAATAGAAGACTGTTTTAATACCTATTGTAATAAACTCTAATCGGGAACAAGTATTTTGGGTTGTTTCCCTAAAAATATTTACAAAATTTTCAATCCTAAATCCATTTCAGGTAGAATTTTAGTCAAGCAGAAATTTAGTATTGTTTTTGGAAAATTTCAATGCAACTAAAAGAAATTCTTCCTGTTTGCTCAAAAGATTCCAACACTAAATATGAGTGAATTCACAGAACTTAAGATTTGGAAATGATTAAATTTCACTTCGCTTTTCTAGGACCATATATGAGTGAATTCACAAAACCTGAGATTTGGATTCTTGAAACACTTAGATTTCACCTCATTTATTAGAATTGGAAGTTCCCTGAGATGCAAACATGTAGCATTAAGGATCCACTTTGCTTATTTAAGGAAAATGATTAGTTTATAAATAGTGATACGAGAATCCTTGTATACATGCCTGACATGGTTCTTTGGTCACAACTAATGAAACCGAACTCCATCAATACATAACAGACAAGGTCGAATGTAGGAGAGCATCTACCTTTCAACATATACTCTAACAAAAATAAACATCTATACAGTCATATAAAGTTGTTTCCACACCAAAAAAGGAATTAAAAACCAAAATAAAAATAGGAACAGACTTAGATTGTTATGGTTACTCTAAAAAAATGTTAAATAAGATCAATATGTTAATTTGGGTCCTTTGCCCCTCCTTCTTCATTATAATAAATGGCTTCCCAAAGTCATGAAATGCCAATGCAATCCTTGTAAACAGTAGCAAAGTGAGGCACAAAGATTAAAGAATAAACTTGAAAGCAAGGATGATAAAAATAGTGAATTTTGAACCAAATATTTGAGGTGTGTTTACTCCTCCCTGTGTGGAAGAAGACTAATAGTGGGGTGGAAATGTAGCGAGGTTATAAATGAAACATACCTTGGCACCATTAATGGATTGAAGATTCAATGGTGGGGTTTGATATCAGTCTGCTACTGGTAAAACCTTAATTCACAATTCTCTTCGATCTCGTTTTCCCTCCCGCCTTGTGAAAACTGAAAATATACTACCTCTTTTAGGACATAAATGAAGATTGGAAATGGGAGGGCTTTGTTACATCAAAATCAAGGCTGAATTTTTTCAAAAATGTTAAAAATTTCACTCCATAAAAAACAATAAATACAATATTTATAGAGTATAGAGTAGATGTGTAGGTGTAATTTAAGTATGTAAACAATTCTAAACATGGACTTAGTTAAATAATAATAGTAATAATAATAATAAAAGTCAAAAGTACGGGGATGAGTTCAAAAATCTAAATTTTGGCTCAATTAATAATAAAAATAATAAAATTCAATTTGTTATATTTTGATTTTGTTATTAACTATTGAATAGGTTTTGTTACAATACCATGAGCCAATACAATGGCTTATCAGTACATCAAGCCCAAAAACCATAACTTATTTCACAACCAAAATATTTTATAACAATATGACAAGATTCTTAACCATGGATATTCACCCCCCACTTTACAGTGGATATTATTAACTTGTAAAAAATTGGTTTTGTTATAATTCCATGGGCCAATACTATGGCTTATCAATACAACATGCTCTAAAATATAACTTATTTCAAAATCAAAATATCTTATAACAATATGAAAATATTCTTAACCATGGATATTCATTCTCACTTTACCATGGATATTATTAACTTGGAAATAGACTTTGTTACAATACCATGGGCTAATAAAATGGCTTATCAATACCACATGCCAAAAAATCATATCTTATTTCACAATCTAAATATTTTATAACAATATGACAAGATTCGTAACCATTGATATTCACCCCCACTTTACCATGGATATTATTAATTTGTAAATAGGCTTTGTTACGATACCATGGGCCAGTACCATGGCTTATCAATAGCACATGCCCAAAAACCATAACTTATTTCACAACAAAAATATTTTAATTTAATCTAATTTTATAACATTTTTTATATGAAGCTAATAGGAAAAGGGTTGTAACTAGTTTTCAGATATATATAAACCCTCTATCCTCAAGACTACTAAAATTATTCCGATAAAAATTAAATTAAGGTTCTAATAAAATTAAAAATGAGAATACTTTTGTATTTAAAGATGTGAAATTTATATAATAAAAATACTAGTAAGAACCAACATTGATGTATCTTAACTAAGGATCCAAGTGACGATAGCAAGCAAAGTGAAGGGAAGAGAGGGGAGGGGGATAGTGGCAAAGATGGAGGGTAGAGAGAGAGAGAGAGAGAGAAAGAGAGAGAGAGAGAGAGAGAGTGATGGGGCGATACAGAGAGAAGGAGTAGGAAGAGACAGAGGGAGTAGAGAGAAGAAGAGAGGGGGGGAGAGAATATGGAGTTGGAGGGGGAGAGAGAGAAGAAGAAAGGGGGGAGAGAGAGATATGGAGTTGGAAGGGGAGAGAGAGGGAGGAAAGAACTAAGGCATATGGAGATAGAGGTGGAGAGAGAGTGTGACAAGGGATATATGGATAGAGAGAGAGGGAGAGAAGAGAGGAGGAAAGAGAGAGAATAGGTGGGGATAAAGATAGGGAAAGAAGGGAAAGAGACAAAGAGGGAGGAAAAAAGATGGAAGGGGGAGAGAGAGAGAGAGTGATGGGGGGATAGAGGGAGGTGAGAGAGAAAGGGAGAGAGAGGACTAAGAGAGAGGACTAAGAGAGAGGAGAGAGAGATGAAGTTGGAGGGGGAGAGAGAGGGAAGGAAGAAGAAAGACATAGAGGGACAAAGGTAGAGAGAGGGAGTGATAAGGGAGCAATGGAGAGAGGAGAGATAGAGGTAGAGAGGAAGAGGGAGGGAGAGAGAGATAGATATGGAGAGAGAGAGTGTGTATTTTTGGCAGTGAGATAGAGAGAGGGAATAAGAAAGAGACACGTAGATACAAATATAGATATTATATAATATTATATAACCAGCCTAGATCCATCTTAACCTGGATCTATCAAGTGCAAAAAGAGAGGTTTTCACATTGAGAGATTGGATCCCTCTCGATGCTTGATAGATCTGGGTTAAGATAGATCTAGGTTGGCTTAATAAGTTTGTACTTGTATTTGATAAACTAACAATTTTTTTTATGGTTGTGTTTGAAAACATTTTTTCCATATTTGGTGTATTTATCATAATAATATAATCTAATTTTAATTTAATTTTAAGCTTATATTTTTAATGCAATGATTTTGTTGTTAGTTTATATAGATAGACATGTTATACTTTTGGAATTTGAAAAGAAAAACACGTGCTCTTAACTTGGTTGTATTGAAAACATTTAAGTGTAAGAAAGAAACATGCCCTCTTAACTTGGTTTTATTAAAAACATAAGTATTATTGCATACTAGGTGGTTGCAAACAAGAGAGAGTATATGGTAAGTGGATTAAATAGTTAAAAACAAATGTTAGTTAAGGTGAAAGTTACGAAAATCTAACAAATAGGCTAGGTTTAGGATATTATTGTTTTGTGACATCTAAAGTTGAAGGTACATTTTATGGAGGTGTAGTCTAAGCCCTTCGGTGTAGGGCACATATTACGGGTATCTTGGACTTTTGGTGTGTTAGTTGTGTCAACTAGTGGTGGAGAGTCCAACCAATGAGTAGGCAAAGTTTTTCATTTACAAGGTTGGCATCAATCAAGTATTCTCCCTCTCTACCAAACTCTAAGTTGAGGAGTGTGCATAATGGACTTATTATTGTAACAAATTTCAAATATTTGACTATATTTAAGTTCAACGGCTTGAAGTGGCTACCTCAACCTACAAATATTTAGAGGAACTATGTGTTTTTAAATTAAAACCTTGTGGTCAAGGAGCTGCAAAAGAGGAAGGCCTTAGGGCTATTTTTAAGGGGTTGTAATAACCCTTGTCTTGTGGTAAATATGTAGATATGATGTTAACGGTCCTAATATTAGTACATTGATGTATATAATGTAAATATTTTCCTATCACCTTGCATTGTATAAATATGATAAATATTTTGTGGTTACCTTGATGTACATGTTGAAGTTCCACTTACATGATTATGGGAAACACTTTTGAGTTATCCTTGTGTACATGGGGAAGATGATAATTGCTCTATGCCCACAAATATAATAGTGAATAGTGTCTAACTGAATCCAAACCATAACCACTGATCCGATCTCCATTGATGAGGCTTCAACCAATGGTCCTTCCTTAAGGTAACCACTTATAATTATTGACGACACATTTTTCTAACTCAATGAACCTTGTATTAATTAGGGGGAGTTAGATGGAACCTCAATGACTTCAAGGTGAGGGTAATAATGAAAGTTCGACATATACCATAATAACCTATACATATGTCTTTATACCATGGACATGATACAAGTATAAGGAACTCTATTAATTGGGGGGTTGAAGAGCATATAGCTCGACTCATATAGTTGAAAGAGTAAAAATAATTCAACCAAAGACCTAAGAAGAGACTAACAGGCACTCACAGGCATAATATTTACAGGCCTTGATGCAATCAATGAGGGTGGGGAGATATTTTGAAGCCTATTAGTACACATGAATGGATTTTTCTCCTACCTCACACCTTGTCGATTCCAGAACAGACCTAGGAAGATGGAAAGTGATAGATAGGGAGAAAATGGGAGGCCAAATGGTAGGAAATGGAAAATATAGTTAGCCAAGCCCTAACTAACTAGAAGGATGGAGTGAGAAGTAGAAAGAGAAAAAAATTTTGGATAAGGAGAATAGGAAGCAAAAGAGTACAGTGAGAGGAGAGTAAGGGAGAAGGAACTGAGAGTGAACAAGTTGAGGAGAGGGAAATGAAAGGCAAGGAAGTCACTAGGTAACTACTTGAAATGTGTTGTTGCAAGGAGGGTGTCACACTTGGACATTGTGGGGTTTTCACCATGAAGATAACAAACTGAATTCTAATGTTATAGGTAAGCCTCCATCATCTTGTTGAACTGTACATTTCACATTTACAGCATCAAACTACCACTTCTCTGAATATAATTAACAATCAAGTTCTCGAGTTTAGCCCAATGGGAAAATCACTACCATGAATCTGTTTAGAGAAGTACAATTTCCAAAAGATCTTATAGTCATATATTTGTTGGTTAGTTTTACAATATAAGATTCAAGAACCTTACCGTCTTGCTTGTGGCTTAGCCATCTTCCAAGTAATGCGATAAAAATGCCTAGTAATATTTTCACACTGAACACTATACAATAAACTTAACACTAATATCTTAGTGAAGAACAAGTAACTAGCTAGACTCTGGAATGGTTTTTGGATTGATTGTTAGTGAAAATCATTGCAGTTAGGTGTGCCAATGTGCATTGGGTGTTAGCGAGTGCTAGGGAAACACAACAGAGCACTAGGTCAATATGCATGGAAATGAATGAATAAGAGTGTGTAACATGGAGTGTCAATGAGTTCCAAGTGTGGTAAGAGGGGAGTGACATGGTATGCTAAGTAGCACTAAGTCATTCTAGCGTGCTAAAGCAACATGCAGTGAATATGTGCTAGGAAGTGTTAGGGAGAATTAGGGAAACACAAGGGAGCACTAGGTGAAAATAATGTATGCAAATAAGCGATTAAGAGTTTGTGACAGGAAGTGTCAACAATTTCAAGGTGTGCTAAGGAGGTAGTGACAAGGTATGCTAGGCAGTGCTAAGTCATTTTAGAGGCTAGGGGAACATGACAAGATGTGAAAATGCATGCCAGGGAGAGTTATGGAATGTGAAGGAAAAACAAGGGTGTCACGCGGAATGAGTCGAGGTTGCGGACAAGATCGACCTTCCTAGTATCTAAAGATATCTAGTGACAACCAAGCCAATCAAAAACTATATTTCTCTAAATATGCAAGTAAAATAAAGGAAAACAAGTGTTTTAGGCCTACCTTGGGTCCAATGCAAGTTTGTGGAGGCCTCGCTCCCTTGCTCTAAATGAGCTTCCTCGAAGTGTAATTTTGCAAACACAAACAAGAAAAACAAATTAAATAGCACCTGAAAAGCCAATATCATAATGCATATTCATCATAATGATCAAGGAGATTATGAAACAAACCACATAAGACAATTTGTTGAGAAAAATGAATGTAATTGTATTAATTCAAATGAAGAAGAACTTTACAACCTGTGCCTTGATGTTTTACAAGCTCCTCCCAGGGTCCAGCAAGAAGTCTCCTCTACTTTGACAAGTTTCACTCACTTCCCAATGAAGCCAAAAGGTATGTGATCTCTCCTCTCAAGCTTAACTAGGAAGTCTTAATTCCACCAACATTTACCCTTAAAAATGTTCAGCTTCTAACCTCTCTAGCAACCAGCCCAATGCCTTAATTTATAGTGCAATGGAGGGAAGTTACTAGGTCGTCCTTCAAAGGGATAAAGCCCTCCTTCAAAGGGATAGCTCCTCTCATCAAGGGATTAGCTCCTTTTATTTTGGGATGCATGAACCACCTTGGAGCGAACAATCCACGTCAAAAATCCTTCTAGAATCATGTAGAATTAACCCAAAGTGAGTTTTTTAGAATAAAATTGTGCCTTTTCGACTTTCACAGAGGTCCGCACCCACCCCTTTACAGACAGAGCGGGCAGATCCACAGGTAACATGAACAAAGGGTGCGGGACCGCAGGTAACAATGAGAGAAAGTGTGGAACTAGAGCTTTATTGATTTTTAATGTCTTTCTCTCATTTTCAAAGCTTGACATCAAGAACTGAGGTCTGAGACTTGCTTAGGAGGATAGTATAAGTGATGATAGACCCATACTGACTGCAAATAGTCATGGTGATGATATGTTTGTGTAACAAATTTCCCCCTAAAGTGCGAAGTCTGTAGTAGATGACGATTTCAATAATCATTTAGGAAGAGTGAAGTACTTTATCATTTCGAGGATCATCTTGTGGAGAGCTCGGTTGGAACCTGTAAAAACATTCAATGCAAAATATATATATGAGACCATATCATTGTTGAGGTAGGCATTCCCATACTCAGATCAAAACCGACTAGAAAAATAACTACTGCTCTGATATAGGAATGATCTTGTAATACATCACAAGTATAGACATATGTAGACACAGTATGGACGCAGCCATCTATTTATGAATAGTCCACAGTATAATGAATACAAAATTCCTCGCAACCTAGATGATGGAAACTAGATCCAGGGTCTTCATTTCTACTTCCCAAAATAGTACGATTCTATCCATGCGAATGAATATGTCGAAGTCGAACATGGTAGAAACCACTTGATTACCAGTTAATGATGTAAATTGTTAACAAGTGTGAGAGAAACCACCAATAATGTCAATGGTTCTCAAAGTACTCAGTACAATCCATGAGATGTGAATA
>APFE030550686.1:0-21653 GCA_000404065.3 Pinus taeda
AGGGGGGGGGGGGGGGGGTGAATCAGTATTATCAAATCAAATATTCCTTTTCAAAAATAAATGATATACGCTACTTCAGTTAATTAAACCCGCGTATATACGCAACTATGCAGAAGGAAACCCGCGTATACAAAGAAAACTTTTAATTTACTTTATCTTTCTGATGATGATTGTTAATTTGTGTTTCAGAATCAAATAACCAATAACCAGAAGTAGTAAAACAGAGCATAACGACAATCACACACCAGAACACAAGATATAAGGTGGAAACCCAATGTGGGTGAAAACCACCTGCTGCAATTCGTCTCTATCTTCTTTTAAATTGGAAAATTCTTTTACAATGTACTAGTGCAGTCCTTTACCAGTACGCAGGCTACAACTTGCAGAGAGCTACAACCCTCTCTCGTTCTCCAGCTTCTCCTGGAAGGGAGCTACAACCCCCCTTTAGCTCTTGCACTAGCCAAGATACTAGTACGTAGGTGCTGGCCTATAGAAGGCTACAAACTTCTCTTTCTTCCAGGTACCACGTTTCATAATTTTTAGACTGGATCCATGAACATCAATCAATCATCAACCATTCTCCTTTTACCAATTAGATCTGAATCAAGTAGATCCTTCTCTGACAGCTGTACCCAAAACATAATGCTAGAAACCACACACTAAATCTGAACCCAGAACACAGCACCAATAAACAGAAGCAGCTAGATCTCAACTCAAAACATATACGCTATTTCAATAACCTACAACATGCGTGCATACACTTCTGTGTTTGGAACAACCTGCGTATACGCTGTTTTCATTCATTGAACCAGCGTGTATATGTGCCTTCGCTTCACTGAACCTGCGTACAAATCTATAAAGGATAGTTCGCACTTTCAGATATTCAAACACTAATTAACACAGATTATCAGTGTTATAGATCAAGCAAGCACCACATATAACAGACCAAAATGATACAAAGATACTATCATTCAAGCTTAAAGATTATGACCCATCAATAGAACGTATTCTTCTCTTTGCGCTAAGGTTCCTCCTTTATTCAGATCGAGATCTGCACCATAACTCAATTACTAGTATTCCAGATCTACCACTTTATCAGATATTCAATAATAATTCAAATGATCATTTTCCACACGATCTCCTTCCTCTTTTATAGTCTTAGGCCTTCCACAATACCACGGTCCAAAACCATAATAAACCAATACCATGGACCCAATACTAGGGATCAACACATGTGATGAGACGCCATGGTCCAAAACCATAGGTTAAAATCCCAAGGACTAACTACCAAGGTCCAAAAGCAAGTTCTCCAACATATATGCACCTTTGTTATGTCTAACCCGCGTGTATACGTGCCTTAGTCAAGATGAACCTGTGTATATGCCTTTTCCTTCATTCTAAAAACCTGAACTGAGATCTATTACCAAAGAGAGTTGCCATCAAGGACAACACCTGTGCCATGGCTCCAAACCTGTGCCATAATGCCAACAATATGTTCATTCTTTTTATGCTGCAAAGGTTCCATATTTTGTAGAATTTTCACTATGTATAGGTGGTTAACTCTTGCCACAGTTGATGAATAGCCAGACAGCCTAATCCTGGCTAGATCAGGTTTGAATTTACTTGTCTTAGAATAGAGAATAAAGGTCTGCACAAAAAGTTCAAGCTTGGCAGACAAGTAGTTAGGTAGAGAAGCAAAGGGTCTCAACAGCTTAATCTGAGCCCTGGAAGAAATAAGGGTAGACTTAGATAGGAGGGAAGCTAAAAGAAAAGAGAAGAATCAGGGTTGCTAGTTCAAATGGACCCAATGAAAATGAAGAAAAAATGTCAGGTGTACTAGGCTAGATAGGTAGTTTTGATGTGGGAGGAGCAGGTCTATGAGTAATTTTTCTCCTTTGGAACAAGTTTCATCTCATAAAAATCATAAGGTGCCATGGCAAGGTGGTTACAAAACAAATGGAGCATGACTAATTTCCCTCCCCAATTTTTCCAAGAAACACTTACTAACATTCCCCCCAAGGACAATGGCATCTGCTCATTGCCTTTAGTCCACTTCATTTCATAGAAAAAACTAAGTGAAACTGTGTTTTCACCTAGGCAAAACAAGCCACATTTCTTGTGTAAAAAGTTTTATTCCATGTTGCCAAGTTTCACTAGACACTTCATAACATGGTAACCCCATTCCCCTATGCCTATGTTTTCACTCTATAAACTTAGCCTTTGTCCATACATATCCATTCTACATATTCATATTAACCCCCTAACTCTACTATATAACTCCTATATAACTTTTTCCCTCCCCCTAGTATATAAATACATAAAAAATCGCCAAAAAACAAAAATCCCAACCCTTGGCAATATAGCCATATAATAAGGATTTTTGGGAATTATAAGGTTCACCTGGAACCTTATAATAACCCTTAGCACGCATAAAAAACTTTGGGTTTCATATTAACCTTTGGCTATATAAATAACCGACCGGCCGCAATCCAGCGCTAAATACACTACAAAATGCCGCAAAATCATTATACAAAGACAATATATCAAAGTGCATCCCCATGCCGCGCCCCCACAACTTACCATTCGCCGTCGACCATTGGATCGGGGCTCTCAAATCCAACGATGTGGAACTGTATTATGATGCGCCCAACGCCCGAACGTTATGTTCCTGGAAAATGGCGGTTTTGTCACCGTACCAAGGACATGCATCGCTCACCCGCATGTATCGTGACACCCCTGCTCAATATCACTGCCACCCCAAAAGCGGTGCGATAAAACCACTTACTGCCCTCGCTCCCCGCCGCTGATGTCATCCGATGACATCACAACCACATTAGATCCACGGCACCATTGCCACCTTAGTGCCAAGTCATCCTCCATGTCACCTTCCGTATCCCGCTACACGACAAAAAATCTACATCATGATGGCGTCATCACAAAAAGCGCCAAAAAGCCCATAAAGCCGATTTTTGCTAAAAACCCCATAAAATTGTTTGTTTTTTACCATTCTCATTGTGTAATTTTGCTGAGATTTTGCATGCAAACGACGACGAATTCACTAGCAAACCTTCAGTCTGCCACCTCAACCACCATAGCTCGGCGCCCCACTGTGAGAATCATCTCCCAACCAGCCAGTAACTCCAGTGCATTGTGAAAATAGGTATTTATCATAATCTTGTGAAAAACCCTCTGAATTTCGATTTTTCTCTGTGAAAATTCTCTGGGCAATCCTACAAACTTGTCAAAAAAATCACCCTGCTGCCTGCACATAAACACACCAGGACCATTATTCATCAAAAAATCTGCACAATTGCATACCTCTCTATACAATTCGCCCAGCGAGTTGAGAAAAACAAGTATTCACCTACTCTTGCTCCCAAGCTCCCGGATTGAATTCCCTCTGCAAAATTGCCCACTGAAACTACTAGTTTGCCCACATTTTGCTATAGAAACTGCCAATTCCGCCCCACTCAGAAAAATATCTCCCATTTAGGTTGAGCTCAAGGTCTGTTTGGTTAGTAATTGCTAAAGGAAAGGCCCTGAAATGATTGCTACTCATTCCTTGCAAGACAAATCCTTTAAGCTTCATCCTTTGCTTCAAATTCTGCCCACCAGAGTCAAAACAAAGCACTCCAATTTGCAAATCCTCTGGAAAAAGCCCCAGGGCCTCTATTTTGCCCACTGCTACTCTAAAGGTCCACATTTCAATCAAAAACACCTGAGAACTTATAAATATGGCAGCCCTTGCTCCAGTAGCCCTCAATGTGGCCCCTCTCAATGCCCCACATAAAGAACTGGAATGGTTACCCCTAGCTGACAAGGGTTTCCAGATTAATGACATAATGGGTAGCAAATCTCATCTCCAGGCCTTTTGTGAGACCAGGAACAGCCATAGAAACAAAATTGACATCTTTGGGATTTGGGAGTCCAATATGCCCATGTACTACCTTCCTTGTGTAAGTGTCCTTAATGACCTCATTCACCAATGCCATGCCAATTATGAGCCCACTCAAAGGGCAGTGATGTCTCCTTCTGGGACAGTTCTATTCTATATCACCCCTGAAGCAATAAATGAGATGCTGCATTTCAAACCAACTGAACCATTGACTCCTCATTCCTTGGGATTTCTGCTTGACCAAGGTGCCAAATTGCCAAGTGCAGAGACAACCAGAATTGGCAAAACATTTATGACACCCAATTGTCAACCACAGGAACCTCCTCCATACCTGGAAAATTGGTTTAATGAAGCAGGAAAGTTTATTATTGACATGATAGCCTACATCCTAGGATTCAAAACCAGTGAATATGTAGATGAAACCACATTGGTCCTATTATCCATCTTTTCTCCAGGACAGCCCCCTGCGGTCAGGTATGACTATGCCACCTACGTAGCTGATAAGATCCATGAAAAATTCATGAGCATGGACAGAGAAAGAGTGTTTAAATACACATCATACATATATCATTTGTTGCTCTACTATCAGCCAGATAGTTTTCAAGTTCCCCTCAGAAAATTTGATGTCAAGGGAGAGCCAAGGTCTGTAATCTTCTGGACCCCAGTCTTCCACCATGTTTACTATTCTCCTTACACTTATTGTGAATTTATCGATCTATTCATATATCAAGCCACCTCTTTACTGATAACAAGTCCTCCAGATAGACTTTCTGGTGAAATGCAGAGAATTCTACAGCTCTCCAAGAGCTATAGCATAGGTGACTGGTACTTTTACCAGAATCACACTGTGATCTGGATATATGGCTGTGAGCCGAGCCCCTATAAATTGCCAAAATATGTGCCAATGTGATTGTTTGCCCTAGAATACTTTAGACAATTCATCCAAGCAGATGTAATCCATTTTTCTGAGGCCAAGAAAAAAGCACAACTTAAAATAAGGAATCAACTAGGCCCTTTCACCTTCAATCAGAGGGAAGCCTGGCTAGAGGCTGATGATATTTTAAGGCAAAGACTCAGACTAAAACAAAGTCTCTATTGGGCACCATATGACCCCAATCATTTTATAAGTTATAGTAAAGTCAAAAATAAGCTGCCAGCATATGTTCACTGTCCAATCCCTGAAATCCAACAATATGCTAATCAACAAGAGTGGCTAGAGGGCACATTATTTGAAGAGATAACTGGAGAAGATAAATTGGAAAAGGAAATGAAAGAGCTTGAAAAAACACTTGACCTAGACTCTTTTGGATAGGTACCCTTCAAGCTGCCCCAACACATTGGAGGTGATACATCTTTTGCTAAGAGCTCAGTGCAAGCAGCACCAAAGACTAGCTCAGCAGCAAAGGGCAAGGAAGTAATGGATACAGAATAGCATACCATGGCTGATCAGCCCACCACAACAAAAGAACAGGGAGAAGGGCAAGCTCCCTCAGCTCAAACTAAGGCATCTGAAGCCCCTGTTCTATAGACTCCTCAAAATGAGGAAAAGAGCAGAAAGAGAGATAGAGAAGAGGATGTCCCTGCCAGTGGACCATCAGAACAACCAGGAGATAAGACGTAGATGTTGAATCCCTATTCAGAGGAGGAACTTGTGGAAGATACCACAAGCACCATGAGAGATCAGGAAAGAACTGAGTAGCAAACATCTCCATTACCTGGCACCTCAGCTAGCTCATTCCAGCAACAGCTAGAGAGGCAACATAGCGTGGAAGTTTCATCCACCAGGCCTCAAAGAAAACAAAGCTCAGATATCAAGAAAACTTTCACTAATATAAAAGCTAGAAATGATCCAGTGGGGATGCAGATTTATAATCATTTGATGAGGACAACACTTACGAATCAACAAAGGCTAATGGCTACTTATGATATTCAGGAAAAAGAAAATGATCCTCAGCCATTTCAAGCCCAAGACACAGCAAGCCCAGTGAGCTATTGATTATATGAGAACCAATCTGGAAGTTTTCTCTAAAGATATTCATCCAATTGACCAGATTGAGTTACATAAACAAACTGGGGAGATGGTGTATGCCACCTTGGGAGATAAGGCATTGCTTGCTCACAAACTGAAAAATTCATTACACAATACCTCTGCCCAATTAGAATTGGAAAAGACTTCCTCCTTAGCTAAGGACAACAGGATTAAGTCCTTAGAAGAAATCATCATCGAGCTTGGGCATAATCCTAAGGATGCAAGGGGCATCAAAGCACTAATCAAGAAGAAGGAGGAGGACATTGCAGCCCTCAAAAGGAAATTAGAGTTGCCAATTACACTGCATCCACAAACTGTAGAAGTTGCACAATAGAAAGAGGAAGAGGACATGGTAAGTCTGCTAATGAGATTGAATGAGAGGCTGGCAGAAACAGAGCAAGCATTGGAGAAGGCAATTAAAGAGAAGCAGGGAGAGTTGACCTCCCAGCCACCTGAAGCAGCCGCAACAAGTGCCACTACTCCCCCCACAGGTACAACAACAGTCCCTCCTACCATCCCGGCATCAGCAACAGGTACGAAAACTACAGATGCTATAGTAGCACCAACAATAGAGCTAGAGACCAGCATGAAGATGGAAGAAATGATGAAAGCAGTGAAAGAGCTAGAAGCTCAAATGTCAGAGCTCAAAGAGGCAAAAGAAAAACTAGCCAAACTAGAGGTGAGCTATGACAAGTCAAAATAACAGTGGCAGAAAAAACTAGAGAAGTAAAGGCCCTGGAGAACAAGGTGAAATCATTGGGAAAGGATCTCACCTTACGTAAACCTCTAGTAGACATTAAAATGATCTTGTGGACCAAGATTGGCCAGTCTATTACTAACCAATGGTACTCAATTCAAACAATCTATGAACAAATTGAATTGATCGAAAGGGCACAAGAGCATATTCAAAGGGCTAGGGCATCATTAGGAAATATGTCTAAGAAGGCCAATAGGCTCATCCATTTTTTGAATACCAATACTAAAGAACAGCTAGCAGCTTTAGAGATCTCGAACAGGACAGGCACCATTTTGACAGTAAAGAAGGTGCTAACAATGAGAAATTTATACAGACTTTGGAAAGGAAGTGTCAAGAGATGCAGATGGACATTAATGCCTTCACAGAGAAATTCACAAACTTGCAACATAAGGGTCTACCCAGTTTACTAATAAGCAATCAAAAACTGTTATCACATCAACAGTATGCTCACAGAGTAAACATGTACATAACAAATCAGATCACTGCATCATCCAGTACCTCAGAAGACACAGGACCTCCTTCCGGACAAAGCTTATATGACAAATTGGAAAATTTGTTTTTTATAGAACATGAAATAAATCATCCTTTTGAAGTCAAGCCTAACTTTTACAGGTATACTGAGGTTGATGAAATACTTGTAAAAATACAAAGACATCAGTTGCATACAAAACAGTGGTGGCAGATTATGCTGGAAGTTTTGCTTACGTAATTTGGATCTTTCTGCCTACGTACACTTGGTCAAATAGCAAGACACGTGGCAGATATGAAGGAAGGATCTCAAGCGAGGATCATGACACATTAAAGATAAATCAAGATCAGGTGAAAATATCAGGATAGTAACGCAAGAATGAAAATAAAAAACACAACTACCAGCCGAATTCTTGGGTTGAAAAGTCTAAAATATCTCGTTAGTTAAAGCAGCCAGCACAGCCACAATAACTCCTACCTTTATTTCTGCATTTATTTCTCTAACAGAGTAGGTAAACGAAGTTATTGCTTCATATCTTATCCACAAGATATTTTGTAAATCTCTTTGTTATAAATACCTCCCCAAGGAATGTATTCGGGGTTGGTGATTCTCCTCTTGGACTGCGCTGTAACTCTGATATTTCTTAATACAAAGGCTATTGAAATGCATTGCTATTGGAGCTTCTGAATGTGGATTTGATGATTCCGGGCTCTGCTACAAAATTCTTGTGTCTTTCTTTGGCTCAATAAGTTATTCTAAACTGTGTTTTTTGTGTTTCCTATGTTTGCAAATTTCATATATGTTTCATAATATTAACAACAAGGAAAAAGAATAGCCCAAAACTTGTTTAAATACACTCTGTGTTCAATTCCTGTTGTTCTTTATGTTTTCTTCAGAACTAGCATAAACAAAAATTCTTAGATGCTTTTGTTTCCACTAATTCTTTCACTTTGAAAATTGCCAAGGAATTCTTCACTACTCCTTGAAAATATTCATGCACCTTCCCTTTGCCACCATGATAAAGGATTCTTGACTGCCCTTTACCCCCTTGCTTGCATCTCATCAATTTCTAGATCTCAATATTGTTCCAAAATTGATTATCTCGCTCTGTAGTATTGCCCTTTATCACAGAAACACACTCAGCAGTCCATCTTCATAGACTCCATTGCCCAATGGAATAAACTCTTTCAGACTTGCATCCTACCTCTATTTGAAATCACCATCCAAACAAATTTAAAACAAACCTCTCCACATCATAACTAGCATAAAAGCTTCAAATAAACAAAGTTAAATTATATAGAGAGAGCCCTCTCTGGATGCAGTTTGGCTAGAAATTTCATCTAAAAGATTGGTTAGTGGTTACCTCAGCCGTATTCCCTTTTCTCACAAGTTTTGGGGAACAACCTGAGGGATAACATCATTGGCGACTGCGTTGGGGATCTGAATGAATGTATGTTACTACTGTTTAATCTCTAAAGCTACAGATGGAGCCTGAAGTGAGATAGGCAGCCTTTGAAACTATCTTTGCTGTATAATCACAAGAGTAAATAAAAGCTACTTCAGTCCAACTCCAGTTTAGCTTTAGATTCTAAACAGCTCTCTCAAAAATTTGTTTGGCCATCCTTGTTTCAAACCTACCTGAAGGAAAGCCCAATTCCTCTTACATTTCAGGAGCTTCCTTCAAATATACTGTCAGAACTTGTATTCTCCAAATATTCCTAGAAAATAACCAAAACATACTTTAGAAGCTAGCTCCAAAGAAGAAAACTCGGTACACAAGGTCAAACCCAGACCCAAATCCTCCATCTATTTTTGAAAATCCAAATCTGATTGCTAAGAGCCTTAGGAAACCAGAAAATCAAGAGAGTTTTGCTGATTCAAATCTTGAAATACCGTAGCAAAAACCCATTCAAATTAAACCTTCTATAGCAAAATCTCAAGCCCTCCTTCCTATTGCTGTAGCTTCTTCCAGTTCACCTTTATCACTCCAAAATCTCTTTTTCACCCCTCCATACACAACACTTATCTCAGCTGCTATCCCTGTGCTTCCAGTTGTCCCGCTTTTCCCTATTAATATGGAAAATAGATATGCTCCCCTGCAGTTGCCTACCAATCCAGAGGCTATGCCACAAGATTACCAGGGAAAACTTACCTATTTTGATGGTACTGGCACTTACACTGCTCAACAGCATACGAAGAGGATGACATACTATTTTGAAAACTATGAGATTGATGATGATGATGTCAAGATGAAAATTTTTGTCCAGAGCTTAACTGGTGATGTAAGGACATGGTTTAGGTCACTCCCTGCAAACACAATAGCTAATCCAGATGCCCTCTATCAAAATTTCCTAAATAGGTGGGAAATAAAAAGGACCCTTTACACATCTTAATAGAATATGAGAACTTGAAGAGAGGCCCACAAGAAAGTGTTCAGGATTGTTGTGCCAGATTCAACAACACCTACTTTGCAATTCCAATAAATCTTAGACCCCCACCAGACTTAGCATTGATCAAATTCCCTGATGGATTTGATTCAAACATGGCTTACCAGCTCAAGGAGAGAGCTCCTCCTAGCCTTGAAGATATGCAGAGCATAGCTGTGAGTGTTGAAGCCAATCTAATTTCCAAACGAAATCGAGCCAGGACTGAAACAGGAACAACCTTCAAAGAGGAACCCTCTGCCTTTGAACAGAAACTTGATGCAATTATTAAAGGCATGGACAGGCTGGGAGATAGAGTGGAAACTATTGAGAGGAAATCTTCATGGGAAAGCCAACCAATATGCAAGAAATCCAAACTTTAGAAAAAATCAAAACCCCAATATAGGAAAAGTTGGTCCAGACCAAAACATAAGGCCTCCCTTCCAAGAAAACTATGTAGAAACCTCCACATCTAGTGAACCAATAGAGGACCCGCACATTAACCTAATGGGTCTCAATAGTGGCCAACCAATTTTCCTAAGTCAAGAAGATCAAGAGGCTCATACTCTTAGTCAGTGTCAAATGAAATTAGTGGAATCCTTTGATTTTAAGCAAGTGTATGAAACAACTATGTATGAAGTCCACAAGAAATACAATTTGAGAAGTAGGAGAATAGACATCCCTGATGATCCCAAGCAGAAGACAATCAAGCAACCTACCAAAACTAAACTCAAGGACTCTCATATACCAATCATCCCTAAATCAACTTCCAATCCAAATAGTCCAACAGTTGAAGATGTTTTGGACAAAGAGAAATCAAAACAACACCCTACATCTATTTGCCCACTCAGGGAGACTGTAGAGCAACCATTAGAAGATGGTGAGCAAGTTACTCTGGTTCATCATAAGATTCCAGTAAAAGAGGCAGTTATTGAAAACCTGGTGGAAAAAAACAACCTTGCTGCCCAAAATGTCAAAATACAAACAGAAAAACCCTTTAATATGGAGGCTAAAATAAGTAAGTTAAAAGTGTCCATCCCATTATCTGAATTGGCTAGGCATGAAGTTTTTAGAGAACAAATCAGCAGATCATTACAAATTTCAGAAAACAAATATTCAGTGAACATCCTTGATGATCAACCAGAACCTATATTTGGCCCTGAAGCAAATGGTAAAACAGTAGATGGAGGTGTCCCTCCCTTTTATGTGAGTTTAAACATTCATGACAAGGTGCTTCACAATGCAATGTTTGATTCAGGAGCCTCCCATAATCTGATGCCTAAATCTGTTATGGAAAAGTTGGACCTAAATATCACAAGGCCATACAAAGGCCTATTCTCCTTTGATTCCAGTCAAGTTCGGTGTCTAGGCTTAATCAAGGATCTATGTGTGCCATTAGTCCAATATCCAGCCAAGACAATTCTCATGGATGTGTTGGTAGCTAATATTCCACCCAAGTATGGAATGATGTTATCTAGATCCTGGGGTGCCAAGCTACAAGGATCTTTGCAACTAGACATGTCCTATGCCACTATCTCAGTCTTCGGCCAGCCTAAAAGGCTATACTAAGAAACTTTGATGAAGTATGTGGTAACTAGTCAAGAAAAACCCCAAAACTTTCCCATTTATTCTATGCATTCAAGCATGGACTCTTTTATCTTATACAACACTGAGCTTCAAACCCAAACTTATGTTAAAATGGTGGATTTAAGTCAGGATGAATTCCTAGACAAAGAATCCACAGTTTAGACTCAAGAAATCTTGGGAAACAATAAATTGATAGTCACACATAAAGAATCCCATGAGACTGTAAGTCCAACTATGCCTGCTGAGCAAATTGAAAAAGCTCCTAATACCAGTTCAAATCAAGAAAACCTATGGTATCTAGTGTTTGATGGATCTGTTAATAAGCTAGGAGTAGGGGCAGGGGTTTGGATACATAATGTGAAGGATGACCACACTGAGGGACATGCATTTAGATTAAATTTCAGGTGCACTAACAACATAGCTGAATATGAAGCCCTCCTCTTAGGGCTCAAAGTGATAAAAAACTTAGGTGCAGCTCGAATATCAATTTTGGGAGACTCTGACCTCATCATTCAACAAATAAAGGGTAACTTCATTACAAATGATCTGCTGAGATCATATAGAGCTGCTACAATGGAAATTCTCAACACCTTTCTTGAATCCCAATTGACCAAGATTCCAAGGAATCAAAATCTGCATGCCCATAGTCTAGCAACCTTTGCAAGCACTTGCAAATTGCCATTTAATCCCAATCACTGATTCACTGCTGAAATAAAACACAGACCTGCTGTACCAGATAATGTCAAAAACTGGCAGGTGTTTGAAAATGACACACAAATCAACAATTTACTGACTTTGAAGGAAGAGTTCTCAAGCACAAAAATGGATACCAACACTATAGAGGAAAGCAATCAAATAGATAAAATTGAAACACATATCTTTGCTGAAACAACAAACCAAATTCTACATCCCACCAAGTTCACTAAAACAGATTTACAGGAACTTCATGAAAAAGAAAGTGAGGATGCAATTGCAGCAGAGTGTGAAGTCATTGAGCTGAAGGATAATTTTCTACCTATAGGCCTCACTCCTTTAGAGGACATTTTTGACTCAAATGACATCTCTAGGAAACCAAAAATGCAGCCATTAAACGTAGAAATTGAGGACTATACTTTAGGAACTGCAGAAAATCCCAGAATGATAAAATTGTCCAAAGCTCTGCCTCCTGACCAAAAAATCAAGTACATTGAACTACTCAAAGAATTCCAAGATGTCTTTGCATGGAGTTATGAGGACCTAAAGTTTTATGATACTGCAATAATCCAACACATAATACCTCTCAAATAAAACCAAAAACCTTTCAAACAGAAACTTAGGAGGGTCAACCCTGTGTTGCTCCCTTTGATTAAGAAAGAAGTTAAGAGAATGTATGAAGCTAGAATTACAACACCAATCAGATTCTCAGAATGGGTTTCAAATTTAGTGCCCACTAGAAAGAAGACAGGGGAGATAAGGCTATGTGTAGATTTAAGAAATTTGAACAAAGTCTCTTTAAAGGACAATTACCCTCTACCCAAAATGGATCACATTCTGCAAAGGGTAGTGAGTGATTCAAGGATATCACTGTTAGATGGATTCTCAGGCTTCAATCAAATCCTAATGCACCCTGATGACCAAGATAAAACTGCTTTCGCAACCCCTTGGGGAACATTCAAATATGTGAAAATGCCTTTTGGACTCAAGAATGCAGGAGAAACTTTTCAAAGAGCCATGGATATTGCTTTTGCTAAATAGATCCATGAATTTTTAGTCATTTACCTAGATGACCTTACAACTTTATCCAAATCAGATCAAGAGCACCTAGATCATCTCAAGCAAGTATTCTTAATTTGTAGAAAATATGGTATATCATTAAATCCAAAGAAATCATTGTTTGGCCTAGAAGAAGGAAAATTATTGGGCCATATCATCCCTAAAGAAGGCATTAGAATTGATCCGAACATAATACAATCTATCTTACAAGTCCCTCACCCCAGAAACATTAAAGAACCACAAGCCTTTTTGGGTAAGATCAAATTTCTAAGAAGATTCATACCAAATCTGGTTGAGCTAATAAGATTGCTGAACAACATGCTCAAAAAAGACTCCAAGGTTAAGTGGACAATACAAACTAAGCAAGCCTTTGAAGAAATAAAAAAAGCTTTGACTCAAACACCAGCCCTCACAAGCCCCAATTTTGACAAGGACTTTATCATATTCTCATTTGCATCAGAACATACCATTGTTGCTGTCTTGCTTCAAAATGATGACCAGGGATGTGAAAAACCCATAGCCTTCTTCAGCAAAGCCCTTAGAGATGCTCCACTAAATATCAAATCATGGAGAAACAAACATATGCACTTGTACAGGCCATCAAGGACTTTAGAGTTTACATCTTGTATTCTCATGTGATTGCTTATGTGCCCAACATTGTTGTTAAAGACATCCTGACCCAAGAAGGCATTGAAGGAAAAAGGGGCAAATGGATAGCTACCATACTGGAATATGACATTGAAATTAAACCAACAAAACTGATAAAAGGACAAGGAATAGCTAAACTCATGACTGAAACTAACTTTCAAGCCCTTGACATAAATCAACTAGATAATGAGCAGGAGATGGCAACTCCATAGATTAATCAAGCCTTTTTACAATCACCTTGGTATGCTGACATATCTTTTGTACTATTAAACTTGCAAGCTCCTCCTGGATTATCCAGAACTAAGAAAATATTTTTGAAAATGAAAGCTTCCAAGTTCTGCATTTTAGATCATGCTCTCTTTTGGAGAAACCATGAAGGTGTTTTATTAAACTGTCTAATCAAAGAAGAAACTAGCAAAGTACTTAGAGAATTTCATGCAGGGGATTGTGGTGGACATTTATATTGGAAATCAACTGCTGATAAAATCCTAAGGGTTGGATTTTATTGGCCCACCCTATTTAGTAATGTGAAAAAATATATAACTTCTTGCCACAAATGACAAATTTTTGAAGGCAAGAAAAAGTTGCTGCCTCTGCCCCTCAAGCCCATTTCCGCTGAAAAACCATTTCAACAATGGGGTTTAGACTTCATTGGGGAAATCCATCCTTCATCCTCTGGCCAACACAAATGGATTTTGACTGCTACAGACTATTTTACCAAGTGGATAGAGGCCATCCTGTGTAGGCAAGCCAATGACTCAGTGATCATGCAATTCCTTGAGACCAACATCTTGTCTAGGTTTGGCTGCCCGGAGAAAATTATTACAGACAATGCTGCTGCCTTTAATTCTAAGAGATTGATTAATTTATGTCATAAATACCACATTACCTTGGGCCATTCTATAGCCTATTAACCTCAAGGTAATGGCCTAGCTGAATCCTCCAACAAGAGATTGATCAACATCATTAAGAAAGTCTTGGAGGAAAACAAGAAAAAATGGCATAAAAAGCTTGTAAATGCACTATGGGCGGACAGATTGACCACTAAGAGATCTATTGGGACTAGTCCCTGTCAATTATTTTATGGAATGGAGGCAGTATTCCCTTCTTCTTTGGGAATCCCAATGATAAAGTTGCTACAAGAGATAAAAGCAGAACCTAATGATATTCAAAGAAGAATCAATCAAACTATTCACTTGCAACAAACAAGAGAGGAGGTCTATCATAGAGCCCAAGTTCTACAAGAAAAGCTTAAAAAGATATTTGATAAAAGAACCAAAGCAGAGGATTTTTTCATTGGGGATAAAGTTTTAAAGTGGGATTACAGAAGAGAAGATAGAGGAAAACATGGAAAATTCGATTTCTTATGGAGAGGACCATTTATCATTCAGGCTGTACAAGGAAACAACACCTACCTTTTGAAAAGTCTGGATGGTATAGAGGTAGATGATGGACCAGTCAATGGCAGAATGTTGAAGCATTATTTTGAGCCACTTTGTTAAAGATAGCAGCACTTCAATTTGTACATACTAGCATTTACTTTCTGTAGTTTATTACAGTAATAGGATAGGGAATGATTTACAACAAATTTTGAGGAGAAGGCAAGGAATTGTGTCACCATTGGGTACTACATTTTAAGCCTATCAGAACAAGCTAAAGAAACAGACTTGGGAGCTGTGAAAATGATGAGAAATAATCAAACAGAGTACCTAAAACAGAGCTGCAATTTTTGGAATGAGTTCATGAGAAATACAAGCATTGCAAAGGAGCCATTTTGTGAACAACAAAGGAGAAATTTCAGAATACAGCAAAGAACTAAATATAAGGCCATCTGACCTGCTGTTCTTGACTTTTCACTAGGAAACGCCATCCCCAAGTGGAGCCACTGTTAGCTTCCTATACCAATAGGTTTCATTTTTCATGATTGACTGGAGAAGTGCTAAATATGTTCATTCTTTTTATGCTGCAAAGGTTCCATATTTTGTAGAATTTTCACTATGTATAGGTGGTTAACTCTTGCCATAGTTGATGAATAGCTAAACAGCCTAATCCTAGCTAGATCATGTTTGAATTTACTTGTCTTAGAATAGAGAATAAAGGTCTGTACAAATAGTTCAAGCTTGGCAGACAAGTAGTTATGTAGAGAAGAAAAGGGTCTCAACAGCTTAATCTGAGCCCTGGAAGAAATAAGGGTAGACTTAGATAGGAGGGCAGCTAAAAGAAAAGAGAAGAATCAGGGTTTCTAGTTCAAATGCACCAAATGAAAATGAAGAAAAAATGTCAAGTGTACTAGGCTGGGTAGGTAGTTTTGATGTGGGAGGAGCAGGTCTATGAGCAATTTTGCTCCTTTGGAACAAGTTTCATCTCATAAAAATCATAAGGTGCCAGGGCAAGGTGGTTCCAAAAAAAATGGAGCATGACTAATTTCCCTCCCCAATTTTTCCAAGAAACACTTACTAACATTTCCCCCAAGGACAATGGGATCTGCTCATTGCCTTTAGTCCACTTCATTTCATAGAAAAAACTAAGTGAAACTGTGTTTTCACCTAGGAAAAGCAAGCCACATTTCTTGTGTAAAAATTTTTATTCCATGTTGCCAAGTTTCCCTAGACACTTTATAACATGGTACCCCGATTCCCCTATGCCTAAGTTTTCACTCTATCAACTTAGCCTTTGTCCATACATATCCATTCTACATATTCATATTAACCCCCTAACTCTACTATATAACTCCTATATAACGTTTTCCCTCCCCCTAGTATATAAATACATAAAAAATACCCAAAAAACAAATATCCCGACCCTTGGCAATATAGCCATATAATAAGGATTTTTGGGAATTATAAGGTTCACCTGGAACCTTATAATAACCCTTAGTGCGCATAATAAACTTTGGGTTTCATATTAACCTTTGGTTATATGAATAACCGACTGGCCGCAATCCAGCACTGAATACACTACAAAACCCCATAAAAACATTATACAAAACCAATATATCAATGTGGGTCCCCATGCCATGCCCCCACAACTTACCATTCGCCGTTGATCATTGGATTGGGGTTCTCAGATCGAACAGTGCGAAACCGTATCGCGATGCCCCCAGCGCCCGAACGTTATGTTCCGGGAATATGGCGGCTTCGCCACCATACCAAGGACACGCGTCGCTCACCTGCATGTATCGCGACCCCCCACTCAATACCGCTGCCACCCCAAAAGCAGTGCGATAAAACCACTTACCGCCCTCGCTCCCTGCCGCTGATGTCATCCGATGATGTCACAACCATTTCAGCTCCACGTCACCGTTGCCACCTCCACACCAAGTCATCCGCCACATCACCTTTCGTACCCCGCTACACGAAAAAAAATCTACGTGATGATGATGTCATCAAAAAAAGCGCCAAAAATCCCATAAAGCCGATTTTTGTTAAAAAACTCGTAAAATTGTTTGTTTTTTACCATTCTCATTTTGTAATTTTGTTGAGCTTTTGCATGCAAACAATGACAAATTCACCAACAAACCTTCAGTCCGCCACCTCGACCACCATAGCTCGGCACCCCACTGTGCAAATCATCTCCCAACCAGCCAGTAACTCCAGTGCATTGTGAAAACAGGTATTTACCATAATGCTGTGAAAAACCCTCTGAAGTTCAATTTTTCGCTGTGAAAATTGTCTGGGCAATCCTAGAAACTTGTCAAAAAATTCACCCTGCTGCCTGCACGTAAACACACCAGGAGCACTTATTCATCAAAAGACCTGCACATTGCATACCTCTCTGTACAATTCGTCCAGCGAGCCGAGAAAAACAAGTATTCACCTAAGTCTTGCTCCCAAGCTCCCGGATTGACTTCCCTCTGCAAAATTGCCCACTGAAACTACTAGTTTACCCACATTTTGCTATGCAAACTGCCAATTCCACCCCACACAGCAAAATCTCTCCCATTTAGGTCAAGCTCAAGGTCTGTTTGGTCAGTAATTGCTAAAGGAAAGGCCTTGAAACCATTGCTACTCATTCCTTGCAAGACAAAACCTTTAAGCTTCATCCTTTGCCTCAAATTCTGCCCACTAGAGTCAAAACAAAGCACTCTAATTTGCAAATCCTCTGGAAAAAGCCCCAAGGCCTCTATTTTGCCCAATGCTGCTGTAAAGGTCCACATTTCAATCAAAAACACCTGAGAACTTATAAAGATGGCAGTCCCTGCTCTAGTAGCCCTCAATGTGGCCCCTCTCCATGCCCCACATAAAGAACTGGAATGGTTACCCCTAGCTAACAAGGATTTCCAGATTAGTGACATAATGGGTAGCAAATCTCATCTCCAGGTCTTTTGTGAGATCAGGAACAGGCATAGAAACAAAACTGACATCTTTGGGATTTGGGAGTCCAATATGCCGATGTACTACCTTCCTTGTGTAAATGTCTTTCCTGACCTCATTCACCAATGCCATGCCAATTATGAGCCCACTCAAAGGGCAGTGATGTATCCTTCTGGGACAGTGCTATTCTATATCACCCCTGAAGCAATAAATGAGATGTTGCATTTCAAACCAACTGAACCATTAACTCCTCTTTCCTTGGGATTTCTGCTTGACCAAGGTGCCAAATTGCCAAGTGCAGAGATAACCAAAATTGGAAAAACATTTATGAAACCCAATTGTCAACCACAGGAACCTCCTCCATACCTGGACACTTGGTTTAATGAAGCAAGAAAGTTTATTATTGACATGATAGCCTACATCCTGGGATTCAAAACTAGTGAGTATTTAGATCAAACCACATTGGTCCTATTATCCATGTTTTCTCCAGGACAGCCCCCTGCTGTCAGGTATGACTATGCCACCTACATAGCTGATAAGATCCATGAGCAATTCATGAGCATGGACAGAGAAAGAGTGTTTAAATACACATCATACATATATCATTTGTTGCTCTACTATCAGCCAGATAGTTTTCAAGTTCCCCTCAGAAAATTTGATGTCAAGGGAGAGCCAAGGTCTGTAATCTTCTGGACCCCAGTCTTCCACCATGTTTACTATTCTCCTTACACTTATTGTCAATTTATTGATCTATTCATATATCCAGCCACCTGTTGACTGATAACAAGTCCTCCAGATAGACTTTCTAGTGAGATGCAGAGAATTCTACAGCTATCCAAGAGCTATAGCATAGGTGACTGGTACTTTTACCAGAATCACACTATGATTTGGATATATGGCTGTGAGCTAAGCCCCTATAAATTTCCAAAATATGTGCCAATGCGATTGTTTGCCCTGGAATACTTTAGACAATTCATCCAAGTAGATGTAATCCATTTCTATGAGGCCAAGAAAAAGGCACAACTTAAAATAAGGAATCATGATGTGGCCCGTCCACGTGGCCCTGCCTCGACTCACTCAACACGGTACCTCCGGATTTGGTAAATTGATTATGGGTGATTTTTAATCGGTTTTGATTTGGCCTGCAATTTATTACCCCTGTACCTGCTGACCTACCCCTCGGTACTTCGCTGCTCCTCCAGCTTACACCTGTCCGCCTCGATTAAGGGTTAACCCTAATCCTCCCGTTCCTGTTTTTGGTTGATGTCTTCCGCGCTTCTGGTCATTTTGATGTTGTGAACTCGTCGTTTTGCAACCTGTTTTGGCTCGGCTCTGTATTGGAGGAAACTATCGATCTTTGGTCGCGTTTAGTGATTTTCTTGTCTGAGGATGTGGTTTTCCACCATGGTTCCGTTGGTAGCTTTGTTCCTCGTTTGCTCTGGTAAGTTTAGCTCTGTTCTGCGTCTCAGTTGTTGGTTTTTTTCTCGAGTCTCTCTGTCAACTTGCTCTTTATCTGAGTTTGCTGGTCTGTTTGTTCACATGCGGTGTTTCTCTGGTTGTTTATCCGCCTGGACGACCTCATTCTACTCAGGAACTACGTATGCTCGAAGACCTGTTGCTCTCGGCATCGGACATTCGGTTCATCCAACTGGTAAGTTGATTTCCCTGTTATAAAATTGTTTTCGCTTATTGGGTCTTTGCTAACCTGTCTGGCTCCTCTGTGGTCAGGTGGGTTCTCGGCGACATGGAGCCCGTTCACCTTCAGGTACTATAATTTCTCTTCTCGTAAACCCTTACCCCTGCACTTGTTTTATTTTCCCTTCTGGTAAGGTTATGGTAACCCGTAAGTTTCGGGGTTTTGTTTTTCCCTCAAGCCCTAACTCTGTGGCTTTGTTTGGCTGACTATTACAGGTGGCGGCACTGTGGGCATCTGCAATAGGCTACGGTCTCACATTCCCAGGTAGCTCCACGTCTTCTGTCTATTATTTGTTTTAGTATTTAATCTGCCTGTAGCTTCGTAGGATATCAGTCCTTAGAAACCCTATGGTCTTTGGCCTTATATGGCACTGTACATCTGTACCAGTTTACTGTAAGCTTCGGCGTTTGTTAGATTCTGTTGCTCGTCGGTATAATATGTATGGGTCTCGGTATTTGTTTGGTCACGATTGTTTAAAGCGGAGAGGGTTCAACCCTCATCATATATTTGACTGTAAATTATTTATTTGGCACAGACCAACATTCATAATATATGTGTATTTGTAAATCTTGAATTGGTATTCGATTGTTTGTGGGTTTGGCTCCTTACTCGGACTTGGTCTGGAGACCTCACGTTCGTTCGCTCCTTTTTTTGGTTAATTGTTGTCGTTTGCATGCTTCTCACTCCATGCTCGGTTAGCAGAGACTGCTGCTTTGTCTGTTGTTACTCTATGCACGGTAACTTGAAACTACTCCTTGTAATTGTTCACCTGCTTGTTCACTTACCTGTGCAATTGTCTACATATATTTGCTGTAGATTAATGTCTTTCAATAATGCTATTTTGATTACAGTAATGTACATAAAATTTCGACTTCTCAGAAATAAGAATTACTCAGAATGTAGGCACATTCTTTCATATATTGTAATTTCTAAATGAGGAAAATACATAAGAGGAATGAAGTTCTGTCTTTCTGTATAATAATACTATTTATCTTTTGATTTCTTAGCTGCTGAACTGAACCCTTCTTTTGTCTTCGGTTTGGTCCTTTATACCCCCGAAATGATTCGGTTGGTAACTGTCTCCCCTTTCCCGTTTACAAACAGTTAGATAAATAAGTTCATTCAGTTTCTTGTTTGTCAGTTATGAACCTGACTCCTAACTACTCTGTCACTGGTCCCACAAAGGTGACTGTGTACATTATTTGAAATAAACTAATTCTACTTATTACAATTTTCACTGACAGCTACAATAAAATAAACTAATTAAAATTACCTAACAGAAATTTTAAACAAACTGTAGTTGACTCTGATAGAGGAAATAAAACGAAATTAAAAGAAACTGACAGTCTTGCTGTCCCTTGTCGATTTGTTTAACCTTCCCAGTCTTTTTCTGAAACTCTGTGTGTCCCGTCTCGGTCTTCACCCTGTCGACCAGATGCTCCTGCATCAGGCTGCCAGGGTAAAAGAGAGTTCTCATGGCTCCGTTCCATGAGCTCCTCCACCGAATAACCTGCCCTTTGAATCTGTGCTTCGTCGAGCTAGGAACTGTCCTCTAGGGGACGGTCCTTCCACTTGACAAGATAGCGCAGATACTCCTTCCTACGCGTCCATTTAGCTACCTGTGTATTGATAATCCCTTCAATTTCGTGAGTCTTAACCGACGGTAACTGTTTCTTCCAAAGACTGCTCTCGAACTGGGTGTCCCATTGTGGCTATACCATGTTTTCGTCTGCTGCCTGGGCATGATACGGAAACAGATCTGCCACGTTGAATATGGGTGATATGCCTATATCAGGTGGCAGCTGAATTTCGTACGCATTCGCTGAAAATTTGCGAAGGATTTTGCATGGGCCGATTTTTTTGAACTTTAGTTTGTTATAAGTTCCCTTAGGAAACCTTTCCCGACGCAAATGCGCAAGCACTTCGTCTCCAACTTCGAAATGTACCTCACGCCGCTTGACATCTGCATGCTGTTTATATTTCTGCGTGCTGTCCTGCAATTTCACCTTGACTTTGTCATGCAGTTCACTCATTGCCTCGGCAAAATCTTCCCCGTCTGCACTCCTCCTTTCCAGCTGTCCTAA
>APFE030550690.1:24028-59826 GCA_000404065.3 Pinus taeda
ACATCGGCTCATTCATTCACACGCCGTAGACTGTACCTATAGTACCTTGAGGACCATTGTCATTATTGGTGGTACCTCTCGCATCTATTAACAGCTTTCATCATTGGCTGGTAATCAGACGATGTTCATGCATGTTCGACTTCAGCTCACATTTTCACATGCTTGAACTTTTACTTATGTTCGGATTGACGTGGAGCGCAAGACCCTGGATTATGTCCGTTGTAATCCAGGCGTGATTTTGTTACATGACTCTTTCACTGGATGGCTGCGACCATACCTGAGTCAATTCATTGATCCTAACCAGATGGCTGTGTCCATACTACGGATCTTGATCATCATGTACTCTTTATAGATGGCTGCGACCGTGCCACATATATCATGTATTTGAACTATCAAACTGTATCTCTCAATGCAGATTCTCGGCGGCAGCTATATATGTTCTTGTAAAGCACTTCACCCCTCTCTCTCTCTCGGGCTTCATGCTTTAGGGGGCATCTGCTACACAGTAATTTGTCACCGTTGGTCACCGTCCCTGTTACCCTTGTCTTCGTACGTTGGAGGACACATTTATGGACCTGTGACCAGTGACACAACTTAAAAACACTTGCATTGTATTCCCCTGAGTATGAAATTCATATTCCCAGAAGACACCTTTTGCAGATTATCCCTAAAAAGTGCCCTTTTTCCATTAGCGCGGGTTCACAGTGTCTTACCTGCGCCAATGACTCAGTTCCTCAAAAGAGGGTGCGTCCATGGATGCTGTGTCATAGAGCAAAGCCCGAGCCACCTAAATTTGGTTATGATTTTTAGCCAGCGCGTACTCATATGTTTTTTCCTCTTTGTTCATGGAGTTCTCTGAGGGAAAAATCCTCATGGAAGTGGTCGAGTGTCATCTTTTTATCCATGACAACTAAGTTCAGTGGCTATTCAGGGATAATGCTAATCTTCAGTAGGTGTCTTGATACAATGCATACTCCTTCCTCCTCCAGCTATAAATGACTGTCCCCCTGCATTAAACCAACTAGTTTTGCTAGAGCTATTGTGAGTGCTGAAATAATGCTGGAGTGATAGTGAGAATTGAGAAGTATAGAGGGGTTATGCTGCCAAAATATTGAGAGAGAAGAGGTCACTTTGCAAGGCGTATTTAGTTGCTTGCCCAATCAGAGGAGGTTCAACGTCATAACCTTTGGTTGTAATTTTTCTTTGTTTTTACTCATTAATAGACGACTATCATTATGGTTCCACTCATGTGTCTTTATAATGGTGTTTGAGTTATATCTTTTCTGACTGATATATAATTGCATATATTGGATTTTATACTTGTATTTGTATCGTTCTTTGCATGTGCAGGTGTCCGTTCACATGGATCGTGGGGATTGTGACCAGCCAGAGCAAAGGAACGGGGGCGTCAATTCTTCTACAACTACTAGCGTTGGAATCTCGGTAGGCCATCATCATCATTCTCTAATTTATGCAATTAGGAACCTGCGTGTTAGCGTTGTGTGATTGTTGCTAGACCTGTGTTGGGCTAGTGGGATCGCCTCTGTCCGCAGAGGGGATTTACCAGTTCAACAAGAGGGAAAGAATTGTGATATTTTATAACCATGTTTATTTAAATAGAATCCCCTTGACTGTAAACATATGTTTAGGTGAACCCTCTAACAAACCCTCAGCTTGACACGAACCTTGACTCAAAAATCTGTGACGACAACCCTTAAAAAATCCAACACCAGTTCCCATTATTAATCAAAACTTTGATGACCAGGTTCATGATGACTTCCTAGACAGTTGAACTCAATTGAACTCATGACAGTAAAAAATTTATGAGTTCAAATTATTCCATGACAACAAAATTATGGATTCAAAAAAATTCAACAACTGAAAACTAACGAACTCTAACATTAGCTCCACTGGGAATGGGAGCCTCCATATGAGCTGCCAAGAACGACATCATAGACCAAAAGCCTATCCATTGGGCAATGGAATCAATGTACAACACCGAAAATATGACTAACAAACTGAAAAATTTAACGAATTGAACTGAGTGAAAATGACTACTAACTGATAGAAATTTATTTGACAAATTGACTTATTTATGGCAGCAAAATGCTGGGACCTCACGACCTTCACCTCCGACTTTAAATCCCAACCTAAACCACCCACACTTGTGATATTCAAAAAGAAAAGCGGTATTTACAATGAAATAATATTTTAGCTATGAAATCAGGTGAGAAAGTGCTTCAACAACCTACCATTCACAGGCCCTGCTCCAACTGGTTCATCAAACAAATCCTCAAGCATATAAGCATTTTTCCCTTGAATGCAGCAATCTTAAATGGCCCCTTCCACATATTTTTGAACTTCCCATGCTTTCCCTTTTCTTCATTTCGGGCATCCCACCTTAATACCAGATCTCCAATTTGAAAATCAATTGCCTTTGTTCTTTTGTCATAAATTCTTTTTATTCTATCTTGTATCAACTATGTATTTTTAAACACCTCTTCTCTAGACTGCTGAATTTGAATGATTTGGCCAATCCCTCGCTGCATGTCATTTCGCTCTGCTTCAGCCTCGTGCAATAGTTTCATGACTGGAACTTCCAACGAGGAAGGAAAGAGTGCATCTGTCCCATACACCAACTAAAGTGGAGACATGCCTATCAACTTCTTGGTACTTACATGATCTTTCCACAACACATGTACCAGATTTTTATGCCAGTTCTTCTCATTCTCCTGCAACATTTTTTTAATAATATTTTCCAGACTTTTATTCAAAGACTACCAAATAATTACCTTGAGGGTAATAGGCTTTTGAGTGTCTTAGAACAATATTGTATCTGTGAAAAAACTCTATCATCTTTTTAGATCAAAAGGAAACAACGTTATCTGTAATAATTTTTTGTGGACAACCAAAACAAGACAAAATGTTACCTTCCAGAAATTGAATGATCACTATGTCCGTAGCTTGTCTCGTCAGGGCTGCTTCAATCCACTTGGTGAAATAGTATGTTGACGTTAATATCCACTTGTGCTGTCCATATGAAGTGGGATGAATTTCACCAATGAGATCGAGTCCCCATTGCTGAAATGGTGACTCAATTGCTATAAGTTTTAGGGGCAAGTGAGAGAAACTTCTTTCTTCCTTCAAACATTTGACATTCCTGACAACTGGCCACCTTTTTATATACATCAGCAAACAAAATAGGCCAATAGAGGCCAACTCTTAGGATCTTGTTCGCTGTGGTTTTCCTATACAAGTGGCTGCAACACATATAAAATATTAGCATACCAAGGTGAGGCAACAAACCTTTCCGGAACTTGTTGGACAATACTTGAGAGATCCTCTTTTGCTAGCACAACTATGAAATTGATTTGGAGTGACTGCAGATTGGATTCAAGCATCATTTGAGCCAAGCCTTGCCCTTTAATTAGTTTTGTTGGCTTGATCTCGATGTCATATTCCAGTATGGAAGCGATCCAATTGCTCGTACTCCCATCTAGATCACTCTGATTCAAAATTGTTTTTGACTATAGCATTGGTTACATAAGCCACAATGTGAGAGTGAAAAATATATACCTGAAAATCCTTCAAAGCCTTAACAAAAGAAAATTCCTATTTCTCCATTATGTCATATTTAAAAGTAGCAGCTCTGAGCACTCTACTGAAAAATGAAATGGGTTGTTCTATCCCCTGTTGATTTTTCTACAATAAGACAACAACAATACTATGTTCAAAAACAAAAGAAAATACTATGAATTCTCGTGTATAATCTGGACTGGCTAATGTGGGAGCACGGGACAATGCTGCGTTGACTTCATTGAAATATTTCTTACTGTCTTCACTCCATTTCACCTCGCTGTCCCGTTTTAACATGTCCGTAAGTTTTCTCAGAATTTCAGCCAAAATTTGGGATGAATCTCCTTAAAAAAACAATTCTGCCCAAAAACGACTGAATCTCCTTTTTACTCCTAGGAATGTCCATTTTCTAAATTGTTGAAACTCTTTTAGGGTCTATTTGGATGCCATCTTTCGAAATAATATGCACCAAAATCTTGCCTTCCTCCAACCCAAACAATGATTTCTTGGGATTTAAAGAAATTCCATACTTCCTACACTTTTCAAAGAATGCTCTTAAGTGTTGCAAATGATCATCATCAGATTGTGAATAAAAGTAATATCATCAAGGTATATAACAAGAAACTTATCTTTCTCCTCTACAAAATCTATATCCATAGCTCACTGAAAAGTTGCCCCTACATTCATCAGACTGAATGGCATTTTGGCATATTTAAAAGTCCCCCAAGGTGTGGTGAAGGCAGTTTTATCTTGGTCTTCCAGGTGAACCAAAATTTGGTTATACCTAGAAAACCATCAAGCAATGACATTCTTTTTGCACCGACTACCTTCTGAAGTATATGGTCCATTTTCGGCAAGGGGTAGTTATCCTTCACTGATACCCTATTCAAGTTCCTGAAATCTACACATAATTTGATCTCTCTTGTCTTCTTTCTGACTGGTACCAAGTTAGATAACCAATCAGAAAATCTGAGAGGTATTATTATGCCAACGTCAAACAACTTCCTTACCTCCTTTTCGACCTGGAGCAACAACACCGGATTTGTCCTTCGCAGATTTTGCTTGAATGGTTTTTGATCTTCTTTGACTGGTATTGTATGTTGAATAATCTCTTTATTATACACCTTTAAGTCCTTATATCCCTAGGCAAACACATCATAAAATTCAGTCAACAATTCCAAGTATTTTTTCTTCATTTATGGACACAAGGTCTTGGACATATTTATCATTTTTGGGTGTTCTGCTATACCTATATTACATTCTTCAACTCCTTCTCCCACAGGTGCCAATTTTGGCCTCTTAGCCACATCATTATTGTCAAATAGTTCCTCTAAAGGCACCAACCCTCTAGGAACAACATTGTCTTTAAGCTGCAAAACCCTTAACTTAGTACCCTACTTATCTAACTTTCTTTAAATTGATTAATAAAACTCTCTTTATCTACATCTTCGCATCTTCCATCCCTTTCCAATTTCATTTTGGAAACTTCCTCCTTCATTAGCAAAAAGTTCTCGAACTGCTTGTCATTTTCGAAGACTTGCTAATGCTTCATGTTATCTGGGACAATATACCTATGTTTGACTTCTACCTTGTATTTCCCTTTAACACTATTGGAAACATCAAAATTAGAGGTCGAAGTGGCCAATGCATCTGCAACAACATTATCGTTCCTTGGGACAACAGAAAAACTATACTCAGAAAAATTTTGCAAGTAATCTAGGACAATATTGTGATAAGCATGCATCTGGGGGTGTTTTGTTTGATATTCACCTTTGACCTGTCTAACAACCAGCTTAGAATCCCCATAAACAGCTATTCTTCTGGCTCTTGATTTCTTCAAATTTCGTAGACCCAAAATGAGAGCTTCATATTCCACTACATTATTAGTACAGTAAAAAACTAACTTGTATGAGCATAGCTTTGACTTACTGACTTCTGGGCTGATTATCCATACCCCCGCATTGACAGCTTCTCTTCTTGCTGCCCCCATTGAAATGCATGATCCAAACACGCTATTTTCTCTGCTCTTTTTCACCTATTTCAACCTTCAAACTTACAGATTTCTCATGGACACTTTGGTTGCCCAGTTTCTCATTTTTGTTGTTGCCTTGTCCTTCCATTTTATGATTGTCTTTTTCAGATTTTTCCTTGCTATCTGCTTCTTCTCTAATGTTTGGAACATCTAATTTCATTATGTTGTCTTTCTCCTCTCATGTCTGAAACAACTGATTTTATTTCGTTGTTCTGTTCTAAATCTTTGCCCAAAATCTCTAAATTCTGATCGTTGTTCCTTTCCTCTTCTTTATCTAAAACAATCTCTTCATCACTGGGGTAACCTGAATTGAATAACACAAATGAGTCCAAATTAGAATGAACAACATACGTTGGATGATTCATGGGTTTATCCTTACTACTGATCATGTATTGCATGAGCGATTCCTTGTATAACCTCCTTGATTGACCTCCGAAAACTGAAACTGTGATGTAGGCCATGTCTGTTTGCAATGCTCCGCACAATTTTCCCATCCAAGGGCTAGACAAGAGCATACCATACCTAGGAGGTATATCCGCCACCACAATATCCATCACCATACATTTTGAATGAATTTGAGTTAAGGACACCGCGAAGTCTTTAATTAATCCCAGACACTTCACCTTGTTGGAATCAAATGGATAGAGGTCATTGTATGGCCTTGTAATATCTAGGCCCAATCTCTCCATGATCACTTTCAGCATTAGATTATGTGAGGCCCCATAGTCCAGCATAGCATGATTCAGAGTTTTCTCATGCACATTTAATCTAACATAGAAAGGAGGAACATCCCCATCTTTCTCTTTGTCATCAATCTTTGGTCCAAAGATAATAGCTGGATGACCATCCACTATATTAATTGTATCAGGATATTTTTCAACTCTAAGTGCCTTTATAATCTTTGATCTATAGTGGTCATTCTTTACCAATTCACCAAGGGAAATAAATATTTTTAATCTAGCGATTTCAACTTCAAGATTAAAGGGATTTGATACCTTTTCAACCTCTTTATGAGCAACATCCTTCTTTTCTGCAACATCTTTGGGTGTGTCCTCTTTCCTCTACAAGATAGTGATAGGAGGCTCCTTCTTTTGTGCACTCGCACTAGGGACATCCTTCTTCACATTACTAGCTTCCAATTCTTTCTTTGTTGTGTTGATGATTGGTATTTCCTTTTTTGCTACATTGTTGCCCATAGTTCTATTCCTCAAATTATATTGTCACTAAACTTGCATTATAGCATTTTTCTATCCCTTCCTATACTCCTTGGATTCAGTCATCAATACATCATTTTGAGACTGAGCAAGCATCAACTCTTCATCCTCTTCCTCAAAATTTTCAAATTTCTCCTGCTCTTGATCTTCTTTAGTCAAATACACATCTTGCTGCCCATCACCAAAAAAAAGAAATTGATCTTCTGGTCACTGCTCATCCTCCTCATCTTGGTCCTAAGCATAATTCTACTGAAAGGGTGGTATTGCTGTTATGACTACTCTGGACCCTTTTCCTCTCTTAGTTTGTTTGGCACCTGTGGTTGCCTCTGAAAATTTTGGTTTCTAATTTGTGGACCAATATGAGGTTCTCTAACTACTACTCGATTAGTTAGAGAAATTTTCTCCATGATCTTCTGCATGGTTTTGACCAATGTATCAAGCTTAGCATCAAAAGAAGTAGCAGATTCTTCCTTTATTGTGACTCTTTTCTCTGCTTTCATCTTGGATTTCTTTGCTAACAGATTGGCCTCCACACTAACTGCATTGTTTTGCACGTCTTCCAGTGCTGCCATATTTCTTTCCCTAAGTTGATAGACCATCTCAGGGTCCAAAGAACCAGGATAATGAAGTAAAGCTAGCCCGAGAGGAGGCTTTATCTCTGCAGGAATAGAATTGTACACTTTTTTGAACCTCACAGAAAATTCTTGGACAATTTCTCCAGGCTGTCTTTTTAAATCATTGTGCTCAACAAGAATTTGCAAGGGGTTCTTCTTCTCACCCCACCTTGGAAGAAAAGCATCTTCCAACTATTGATAATTGGCAAAAGCTCCTGGGCGAGAACTCCCGAACCACTTCTTGACATCGCCAAAAAAACTTTGAGCAAATAATCTGACTTTAACATCGTCATGGTCCACTTCCTCTAAATCTACAAAATCATTGACCTAATACACATGCTTCTTAGCCGTAACTTCCCTTGTACCATCATATTGGGGAAGTCTCTGACCATATTTAAGAGGCAAATAATGGAGATGAGAGGGAAAAACTAGAGGGGCATATCTCACTGCCATAACTACTACTTGAGTAGTTGAGTGACTAATGGATGGTGTAATTAAAACAACAGAGGGTGGAACAACTTGATGGATATATGGTGAAACAGATGATGGAGGGCCCATATATTATGTGAAGACAGAACTAGAATTTAAACTAACTTATGAAGGGACTGATTTTTGAGACGAGATTGTCTTTTTAGTATTTTTCTGAACTTTATTGACTAAAATTTTAAGTTTATTAAATTGTTGAAGAATATTTCGACTAAACTCTTTTTCCAGAAGTGGGGTATAAGAACTAGTAACAGAAGAATCCACTAGAAATTCTGGAATACATGAACAAGATCTAGTTCTCGAGAGAGGAACTTCAAAAGGAATTTCTGGTAAAGAAACAAATCTCCTAAGAGGGATATTAATTGCTTGACTCTCCACCAAGTATTCTACCTGGTAAACCTTCTAGAAGCCAAATCTTCTCATACAGATTTGCACACAACTAATTTTACTATCAATCAAAGCGATTATGAAAATTTCAACCTATGATGTAACTCTCAAAATGAAACAACTTCCTGGGAAAAATTAGACCTTTCGATCCCCCCAATGGCGCCACTATGTTAGCACTCCGTGAATTCTAATAGGCTGAGGGTAGACTCACAAAGGTAACCAAAAATCACTTTGGGTTGAGAGACAGGTCTTCTCCAATAGAAGGGGGCTCCCTCACTCGAAAAATGTAAAGTTTAGAGAGTTTGAAACACAAATTTCTTGCAGAGACCAGATCTAAAAATGATTTTTCAAAGAAGAATTGTTGGAATATGAATGGATGAAGAGGATGAAAATCTGTGTACAATTTGATTCACTACCCACTATACTTGTGCATGAAAACTCCAATAACATTCACAAAAGCTTATCAAGCATGTACTTTAGATAAAGGAATTGAGTTGTAGTATAGAGGAGAAATAAATAACATAAATTCCTTCCTTGCACATAATAATACTTCATATACATGAGAAAGAGATTAAGAAGAAGAAATAACATATGCGGGCATAAGATATTCCATTTGCAACTGAAATACTGAGATAGCTAATTTAGAGTAGTTTAAACTAAATTCTTACTGAACTGAAGACATTACATCCATAAACTATGAAAACTATAGAGAAGAATCAACAAAATAACTAATACATATAGAATAACAACTCCAAATATCATACCATAAGTATCCATGCGAACAATAATTGGAAAACCCTCAAGTCATAAGCATTTTATTCATAAAGAATTGATCACAGTTACCTTAACTCTAAAAACTAGTTCACACTAATATTGAACCAACAACAACCTTTCCATCTATTTTTTCTAGTTTAAATAGACATACGACAACAAATAAAAAGTGTCTGGATACATTGCATCATTGATCTATACAATGGATCGAACTAAAACCAAAAAGAGGAAAGCTTTTGTTGTTTATGTCTTTTTCCTCAACTGATAAAATTAAAAACATAAAAGTGTTCATGCCTTTATCTAAATACAAAACAACTAAATCTCTATAAAAGCAAGCCTATCTTCGAAACATATCTACATGGAAGAAAAACAACAAAAAGATGAACAACTGGTAGCTGACTGCGTAGCAGCTGGGAAATGACAGTGTTGGCACATTTTCCTTCCAAGAATGGCACGTGCCTGGTCACCGATGATATGAATTGGCTACCACCTCTGCTACACGTTCACCCCTTTAAACTTTGACAACTGTCAACTTCCTTACACTTGTAAAAACCTATAGGCAGGGGCTGCGCAGTGGCTACGTAGCAACTGCATAACTGAACTTTCATTATTGCCTCCTTTACACCATCAAGCTTTTACAAGGGAAAAACCATAGTAGGCCACTCCAAACATCCAAAACCATTTTATCATAAAGATCAAAATACCAATTGCAACTTGAAAAAAAAAGGAGTACCCCTGCTGCGTAATGTAAACACTTTGAGACAAGAACAAATTTCAAAACTTCAAGCAATGAACTATTACCTTGTTTTCCTCTAGCTGGAGGCTTTGCTGGTGGAAGATTGAAGCTTGGGAGCTTTAGGTGTAGAATCTTTGTGTTCAATGGGCACTGGTTGATGAGACTTTGTTGCAGATTGAGCTTTAGATCTTAGTCTTGACACTCTTCCAGGTTGAGGTATCTTGGTTGCCTCTTTATATTTCATGACATACTCAATCTTGGCTAATCTTTTCTTCATACTCCTCAACCTTGTCTTTAATACCAAGTTTCCGACATAAAGGTTTTTTCATTTCCTTATAGTAAGTGACCATTTGACAAAGTATTTACCTATTTCCAAGGCTTTGGAGGCCTCACGAATTGCTTTGTCACACTTTTCAAGCGAATGTTGAACATATTTATTATAATTTTGATTATCTTGTGTCATTCTCATCACCTGCATTTGATACTCCACATGTTCTTCTAAACATATTTGGTATTCCTCCCATTGGTCAAAGTCTGGCCTATTAGGTGATTGGGCCATTTTCTCTATTTGCTGCACCCAACCTTGTTTCAACTTTGCTGATTTGGTTGTAGGCCCACTGGACTCTATCTTGGGCTCTTTGGACTATTCAGTAAATGCAACATGTTTACCTTTATCTTTTGTAATAGGTCTAGGAGGTGTCTTCGCCCTTTCCTTTTGTTTAGCTGCTTGTTGTGTTATTTCTTTCAAATACCTACGTTTCCTTTTCAAAAATGCTATCTTCAATTGATTCTTACAACAAGCCTCCTTCATTCTCACCATCTTGGGATCTTCTTCTCCAATCTGCATTGTACCTTGCTCAAACTACATTGGATCTTCTTCTTGCTCAAAATGGATTGATTCATCTTGGTCCACTTCTATTTTTTGTCCTTTTGTTTTTCTTCTTGTTTCTGAAATTTCAACAACTGCCTGAGGAACTAATTCCTCCACAGTCTTCTTAACTCTCGACTTAGTCCTAGGCCTTATCACGAAATCTTCATCTTTGAATGTCTCTTCTAGTTTTACTTGAATCTTGGTGGTCTGAGATGATGCCACCTAAACCTTTGGTTCCTGGGTTTTCTCCTTACCCTTTGTAATCTTCTTCTTACCCAACTGCTTACCAAGTTTTCCTTTGGGTTTCTTGTTGGGGTTTTCATATGTTTCCTCGACTATATTTGTTTATTTCACTGTTTGGGTGACTTTTTCCTCACGTGTTTCATGTACTTCTTGTTCCTCCTCACAAGTTTTCACTGATGAAGACTCCGTTTGAGGTGGTAAATCAATGCTAGATAGAAAATCAGACCAATAAATCTTCTTCTTGTCCATTGCAAACTTAACCAGGATTTTAATAAGGGAGAAATGAAAAAGATTAGACATGTGGTTATCCTTCTGAAACTAAGCTTTTGCTACCGTCATTTCTAGACTCTTGAGTAAGAAGAAATGTAGATTCATGGATTTTTTATCTGTGAAATGTCATAGAAGCCTCAAGTGATATTGGTAAACCCTGTTAAATCTACCCTCGCATGTAACATACCTTTGGATAACCTTCAACAACTCACTGTAATGATCCTGAAGATACATAGTGGGCGAAGTTGTAGTAAATTTATTGCTAAACCAGGGTTTAATAAACTGCTTAGAAGCTAAAATATCGAGCTCATCACCCTTGAACCACTTCTCACCTGCTATAGGGAGGCTTGTGGCATCTGCAATAAGGTTCTCTGTGACAACAATTTCCACATTCCCAACTTGACTTTGTTATCATGGAAGTTCAAGGCGAAAAGACTAGCCAACCTTGTGTTATGACCTACTTTTTGAACCTTTTGGAAAAATGGAATGCATCCAACATTCTAGAAGGCAACTCTGATAGCTGGGGAAGAGTTCACTAGGTTTAGAGTCTTGGGCTTAGTGTGTACAACATCCACTCCCTTTTTGCTAGTAGTAGGAGCGATTTAACCTTAAACCACCTAGCAAATTTGGCTTGAACTTTGTGGCAGACTATGTGTACAAGACAAAATGAGAGACTTCACAATCGTGACAATGCAAAGCTCCACTAGACAACAACATTACACAGTGATGATAGAGCAAGCTTATAACATTTAAGATGAGCAGGAAAGATTTATATTTCAACCTATAATTTACCCTAGCCACTCAACATTCCATACTGACCATGATTCTTATTTAAAAGACACAACTTTAAGCCTTTAGTTTTGACTGTATGCGTGGCAGAAAAGGTGTGTGCAAAATTTTTTTCAAAGAGACTATAATAAGGATATTATTGTCCTCAATTGGAGTATTGAACGTAAAATTTATGGGATGAGCAATAGAGCCCTACCTCCCAGAAACTGAAATTAATCTCTATTGATATTGGTAGCCTAAAGGAATCATTGCGCAACAGCTGTGTAGCACGGATTTTGAATCTCTTTGCAATCTGCCTTTCAATATGTAACCAACCTTCAAAACTCCTGCACGACAAACCAAAACATCTGCCTATGATAAAAAATAGTGGAAATGGCAGTTTCCTTGAGCGATTTGAAACTGATACTTAATCTCTCATGACATGAATAGACATTATGTTTAATTGGCACTCCACTTGAAAAGAAATCATGTTAGAGTATGGGAGTGTGATATTATCTGAGTAATGGATTTGGGTATGATGAGATCGGTTCACGTATGGGGTATGTGGGTGATGTTGACTCATCATACACAATGATGATTTATCAAAGGGAACTAGGCTTAGGGTAGAAAAATGGATGGCGTGGATATATTAGAAATGGGAAATAGTTTGAAAGAATAAAGGGACAGGGGGTAATAGGATAGGTAGGGTTAAGGAAACAAATGGTGAATAAGAAATAACAAATGGGGAAATTTTGAGGGAAATAACAAATGGGGATATTGGAAGAGGGAAAGAATTGTGATAGTTTATAACCATGTTGCTTAAAACATCCCATTGAATGTAAACATATGTTCAGGTGAACCCTCTAACAAACCCTTAGTTTGACATGAACCTTGACTCAAAAATTTGTGACAACAACCCTAAAAAGCTCCAACACCCCTTCCCATTATGATCAAAACTTTGATGACCAGGTTCATGATGACTTCCCAGACAGCTGAACTCAATTGAAATCATGACGGTAAAAAGTTGAGTTCGACTTATTTCATGACAACAAAATTATGGATTCGAAGACATTCGACAATTGAAAGCTAACTAAATCTAACACTGAGAACATATTTCTTAATGTTGTTGGGTTAATTTTGCTGGATGATTTTGTATTGGGCTCATTGTAATCTATATTGAACATTTTATGACAATCTAATAAGAAGAATTTCAAAGGGTTTTCCCCATAATGGGTTTTTCCCTAGTTTTTGACCAAATCCGGTCTCTTATTGATTTGTTTATTGTCCCCTTTGTCATTGCATTTACTATTCTATATTCAATTACTGTTGATGATTGGAGATATTAATTGTTATTGAAAATATTGCTAATTGAAGAATTGAATTGGGCTAAAAGTAATTGAAACAATATAGGGTAATGTGAAATTTAACAAAAGGAACCTTGTTTGATTGTTTTTCTATGGAAATTAAATATCATTTTTTTCTATGAAAAATATATTTTGAATTTTTTTCTAAAGGAGAAGACACGTAGAAATTTATTTTAGATTAAATTATGAATCACCATAAAAAAATTATGCTTTGAGATATTTGAATTTACCTTGAATCATTTGTAGTCTTAAAAGCTTGAACTCACTTGTGTTGTTTTGGGATTAGATTTTAGATTTCTAAATTTAAGAATATGGGAAACCAAAAGAATTGTAAACAAAAGTATGATCACATTAGAATTGACTTAAAGGAAAAAAATGAGAAACTAAAAGCAAAGAGGAGAGCACTAGGGGAAAATAGAGAGACCGAAAGGATTGTGGAGATATCAAATAGAGAGCTTGAAGGAGATGTGGAGGTACCAAATAGAGAGCTTGAAGAAGATGCGGGGGTACAAAATAGAGAGCCTGAAGGAGATGTAGAGGTACAAAATAGGGAGTTTGAAAGAGATGTGGATTTACATGGAAATGATGAGGAAATAAAAGATGTTGAGGAAGTTGTCAATGAGAATATTGATACTACTAGTGAGTCAATTAATGTTTTAAATTTTGAATAATTTGTAATATTTAAATTAAATTATATTTCAAAGGCACCATTACGATCTATTTTAATAATGTTTAATGTACATACATGTCAAGTACAAAATACAAATTTATATTTCTTTTATGCAGGGACAACATCCAACCCGCAACAAGATCCTACCACATCTAGGAAAACACATAACTTAATTGGAAGATACAAGCACATTGTCTTTAACGAAAATTTTCTAGAGAATATGGATCCAACTATAGTGAAAGAAATTAGGCCATCAATGAATGAACCAACAATTCGAAATAAAATAAATAAGGTGATCAATTTTTTCAAGGTAAATCTATCATAGCACAAGCTCAAATGTTACAGACTTTTCAAACAAAAATATCTAAGTGATGCATTTTAATTACTATGCATTAGAGATTCCAAAGAGGTGCAAGTAAATGAGTTGGTATAAAAAAATATGAAATCGACACTTGGCACACTTCTAAAAAAACGATTTCGAGATGACAAAACTTCCTGTAGAGCATTGTTAATAGGTATTGTTGGAAAAGGAACTGCATCACATCAGTTGTTGTTAGTGGTAGCAATACTATATAAAAAGTCAAGAAAAAGTCTATGGCGATATACACAATTTAGGATTCAAGTAGATGAGAATGATGAGCTTGCATATTGGGTTAATATCTATAGGCAATCCTAACAAGAGGACTTCCAGATAATTTGAGAGTCTGGGTGAAAGAGTTTAGGAATTTGAATTCCTGTGTGTTATGAAATGAAAAAAACCTTGTGCAACATCATATATATATATATAGGAAATTATGAATATCATCCCAAACAAATAACATAGGTCATTCAAGTGGAGTTATTTTAGAATTTTATGGAGAGTAACGCTGATGTGAAGATTTCCCTTACCACATTTGTGAAGCTTAAACCTTGGTATGTCAGGGTTATGACTGTTCGTGACACATGTTATTGTTGATACCATGTAAAATTCCAATTATATTATGAGGTATTTTTAAAATTTGGCGTAAATCATTGGTCCAATGATGCCCCTCCTTCAAGTGATCATGAATTTGTATCTAATATATTATGTGGTTGAGAAAATGACCAAATATTTTATAAGAAAGAATGTGTTGGTGGAAGAAACTACAAAGAGTGTTCTCATTTGGCACTCTTTGACGCTAGGTATTCCATTGATTTGAATGATTTGCAATTGCCAAATGTCACTATGAAGTGGAGAAGATATGAAAATGTTACATACACTATTGTTGCAGATTTAACGTTAACGTCAAGAAAGCTTAATTTACTTGAAGGCTACATTTTTGTGACATATTTTATGGAGAAGTTTAGGGAGCAAATATATAAATATATTAAGCACTCTCATTAAGCAAAATGGCAAGACTTATAGTTCAAACAATCACGCGATGTGTTCCCAAAGGGAACAATATTATCGATTGTTTATTTCACTGAGAATCACACATTCGCTCCACAAACATAAATACAAAGTGAATATTATCATTTAGATTAGGTCTCTATACTCGTGCAAATTTTGTATATGCATGCGGAACTTCACATTGATGGTTCTAATAGTAATGAAGATAACCGTGAAGTGATTAAAGAGTACCATTTCTACATCAATGATGATCATACACATGACACATGTTTTGTTCAACATTGTTTTAATATTCTTTATAAGGATTTAAAGGAATGATAGATCACTTTCAAAGAACATTAGGTATGGTTTGATGGTTGTGTTGGTCAATTTAAATCATCAATATCATTCATCTGGTTGTCTCACCTTCATAAAAAATTTGACATTCGTCATACATGGAATTTCTTTGAGATGATGCATGGAAAAGGAGAGCATGATGGTGCTAGGGAATATGTAAAACGTGCACTTAGGAGGCATCAATTGAATCGAGAGGCTTTCTAACTTGTAGATTCAAATGATGTTGTTAACTGGTGCAATCAAAATTTAAGCCATGTATTGAATCCAAGGATGGCTCGTGTGCATATATAATCATATACGTCTCTCTCTCTCTCTCTCTCGTGTGTTACATGTGTTTTTCTATTGAAATGATATATTATAAATCACTAAATTTAACTTTCATGAGTTTTTTTGTCAACAAGGTACTTTTGGAATATTTCGTCCGGTGAAGTTAATAGATCGATGCTATATAATTGTCAACAAATCCATGGAACAAGAGGTTTGCACTACACTAGAAGTGAGAAAATGATAAATATATTTTCAATTTAGAAATGAAGGTACTCTTCCTTATGTCCTGCATGTATTGATGATATGGAATCCACCATTGTGTGTGTAAACCACAATAACAAATATGCCAAACCATGGATACACAAAGAGCTAACACAATTTCCCCCACTTCCAAAGTTTACTGATGAGGAGATGGACAATGAAGTGGATTTGATTGACAAGGATTCTGATAGTCTTTTTGATATAGTTAGAAAACGTGATGTATTTGCTCTGATTGCACCAAAAGATAATCCAGAGGTAACTGATTATTATTTATTACAATGCACTAAGTTGAAAAACACATTGTTGTGAGAGTATAAAGATCCTTCAAATTATACATATCTAGTTGGTTCAGTATTGTTATTGGGGCATTCTTTGAAGAATTAAAGAAATGTAAAAACCACATTATTTTTCAAAACTACCAACTAGATGTTATATGTCCCCAATATAGTCATTTGGTCATAACAACTCGATTGTTGTTGAAAGAAGTAAAAAGTAGAAAAAAGCTACGAGAATGGAAATTATCGATAAAAGATCATGATACCATTCTTGAAAATTTGCCACTCACACATTTCATGTGAATGGAACACATGAAATTATATTAAATGTAGTTATTTCTTCCTAGATAGTTACAATATTGGACCATAAATTTATAGCTTATGTAAATTGTGTTGTCTTGAATTTAAGGAAACAAAGACTTGTACACTTTTGATTTTCTTTCTTTATGTGTGTATCAATTCCATTATATATATGTGGTTAATTGAGCTTTGTTAGATTATATTTCTTGTTAAATTTGTATTGTTATTGTTATGCTATATATATATATATATATATTATTTGTTATTGTTATAGTTATATTCTTATATGATATAGAGTTATTGTTTATTTATATTCTTAAATATTGTTGTATGTTTTAATTTCTTTATCGTTATTATTATGTTAATGTTGTTATATATTATGTTATATTATATATTTTTTATGTTATGTTATTTTTATGTCGTATATTTTTTACGTTGTATTAATTTCTTATATTATTATGGTATATGTTATTGTTAGATATTGTTATGTTATATTTCTTATTGTTGTGGTGGCTACAACCACCCTCCAAAATTTTGCCTATGGTTCGATTTTGGAGTTTTCCTTCTTATCCACGAGAGCTCATCTTGCATTGTTCCAGGTATTCATGCTTTGACTGAGACTTATCATTTTCATTTGTGCTTGTGCTTGTTTGTTTTCAGACTTAGCTTATCTTTCTAAGTCACAAGATGATCTCCCAGCTTGGTCTCATGACAATTCTAGACTTGCCTCAAGAAACTGCAAAATCCTTGAGGGCAAGCAACCTTGATGATAGGAATTGTGCAATCCTGATTGATTGTCAATCTTGAGCTTAGAAACTATGCAGTCATGGAAGGCAGCTTAGCACTAAGCCCATACATTGCACAATCCCTCAATGAGATCAGAAACTACGCAGTGCACTAAGCCAAAAAGTTGCCTAGTTCCCTAGAATTGTGTAGTCTTTCCTGATAGTGTGGATGGCAAGTTTCCATGAAAAGCAAGAAAACCAAAGGGAAAAAAGCATCCCTAGGAAGTAGGGATCCATTATTAGTATCCCTAAGGAGGCACACTCACTATTTTTAGAATTTTCCGCAAGTGTCACTTTTTCCTTGATTTTAGGCATGTGCGTCATAAAACCTCATTTGATCAAATCTAGTCAATTGACGCCTCTAGAGCTCATTTGCACATTCGATCTTGAAGCTATAGCATTCCCAAAGAGATCAAAGAACCTTCAATTGGGTTGTCGTCGCTTTTTTGGGCGAATTTTGCTTTTATCGCCTTTTGTCGCCTTTTCTATTGCTTGTTTTCGTTTCGCTTGTGTGAATGATGTTTTGCTTATTTCTCTACATGGTTGCTGGAGTTTCAACTTGTTTTAACTTATAGAAGTGTTGTTCCAAGTTATTGATTTCCTTTCACAAGTGTCACATCGATTTCTTTGTTTTTTCACCAATGGTCATCGATAAAGAAACTCTTCTCATTAATTTGATTTTCTTCCCATTTATGCAGTTTCTGCACTTGGTCTATCATGATTCATTCATACTTGGTTAGGTATGCACTCAAGCTAACACTATGTCTCAGACCTGCTCGTTTTCCACACTTCCCTTGGGCAGATCTACACTTTCCTTGGCTGGTTTTCACTTTTCCCAACTAAGCACTATGCAATCCCAAGGCTCAAGCTCCAAGCTTGGCCTCTCAAATTGCGTAGTACACAATACATGTTGGCACCAACTACGCACTGCGCAGTTCCAAGGGTCAGCCTGTCACCTTGTCCACTGATACTATGCTATGCACAGTCTCTCCTAGTCTCTGCCCAGGCTGGGACTACACAATGCACAGTCCCAAGCCTCAAGCTTCATCCTTGGTTGTTGGGACTGTGCAATGCATAGTTCCCACATGAAGCCAGACACTCTTACCAATGAAAATTGCGCAATCCTTCCCATCAAATGTATGATTTGCAGCTTGATCATGCTTTGAAAGTATATTTTCTAAAGCTAATGTTTGCTTTCCATGAGTGTCCTTTTTTGTCACATAGGTACCACACTTGTGAAGCACTTTCTCCCAACAACCATTGTTACCATGACACCAAAGAGAGCTACTTCAGCAGGACCATTGAAAGTAGTATTGGGGAAGCAGTTGAGAAAACACCAGTAGACTCGTCAGTATATGAAGACACTCAACTGTCTGTAGAAAATTAGTCAACACTAACATGGCAAGAAGTTAATGAAGCTCTTTCAACAAAGAGCCTTGAGGCAAATCTAGAGGACAACTCTGGAAGCAACACCAACAGAGAGAAACAATTCCATGCTAGATAAGGGAAAGAGAAGGTTGTTGATATTCTAGAGGGAGAAGAAAGTTGTAGAGTGAAAGAAGATTCAATCCTTATGCAAGCAGCTTTGGCAGCATAAGCAAAGAGGAAGCAGACCATATAGAGAGCAAAGCAGACGAAGAGAGAAAATAGAGCTTGCAGGAAACATAACTAAGGGCGTAGAAAACATAACAAGCACTGGGGAAAGAATAAGAACATAGAAGGAGAGAACAAGAGGAGAAGAAAAATAAGGAATAAGAATAAAGGCAAGGTGTAATGGAAGAAGAAGCAACACCGATTCAAGTTGAAGAGCAAGAACAAAACCAACTAGCAATAGAAGGAGAGAGCAAAAAGATGCAAGATCAGGAGCTTTCTCAGCAAATTGAAGACTTGATTGAAGTTGTGGACATGGAGTTGGAACTAGAACTACAGGATGAAGATGTTGACCTAATGCCCAATGCACCACAGGTCACCGTTTAGTCTCCACCACCTCTAGTCGCAGAGTTAGCCTCGAGCGAGGAAGGGGACACAATTCCTCTTGATGATGGCCCAATAATAGATGTGTACCTTCTTTCATATAATGAAATTCAGAAGAGGATTGTACAAGCACGAAGAAAGAACTTTTTGGATGATCACGTATCACCTGCATTCATTAGAGAAAGGGCACCTACATTCATTAGAGAAAGGGTGATAGTGTTGGACACCAGGAAGCATCCACATGCCATTGTCGAAGCTAACTTGGCTCATGTAGGAGCAACAAGATCAAATGTCCAATCTTTGATGGTTGAGAATGAGAAATTAGTGCAAAACTTGTAGGCTGCCAGGCAAGAGGCAGAACAACTCAGCACAACAGTGCATAATGCAGTTTCTGCACAGGTTTACTTGGAGGAGAGGAGAGCAACAATACTTGTTGAAGTATCAACACTTGGAGAAATCATGTAGAAGCTCTATGACGAGTTTGTCACTATAAATAAAGCAGTTGTTTATTTGCATGACTTATAGCAACAGAGCAAAAAGTTTGTTAAACCTCTAAAAAACATACAAGCTGCCATTGCCTATGTGCAAGAGTGGACAATGTGGTACAAAGGGGCACCACTTGACTTAGTGAAGATAATGAAGCCACAAGTAGAGCTCTTTGTCATAGGTCAGAGAGATTTGATCCCTCAGCTTGATAGATTCGAAGTTAAGATAGATCTAGGCTGGTTTAATTATTAATAATTAATAATTATAATTAATGATTTTAATGTTTTTAATTTCTATTTTTATGTAATTTCATTGAGTTAAAATGTTTTAAGTATTAATATATTTCTTTAATTATGTTTTTTAAAATGTAATTTGACCCAGTGAAAATGTTTAGATAACAAAACATAACATGACATTACTACATCTCTTCCATAGTTGACATGGAGAGTATTCAACCCAAAAGTGTAATAAAATTAAATTAAAAAAAGAATGTATTTATAAAATATTTTGATTATGAAATGAGAGACAATTTTTGGGCATGTAGTATTCATAAGCCATGGTATTGGCCCATGGTGTTTGTAGCAAAGCCCATTCACAACTTAATAATATCTATGATAAAGTGGGGTTGAATATCCATGGTTAAAAATCTTGTTACATCATAAGTTTTTATGTGCTCATTAATAAAATTTAAATATGGTTATAAAATTATTATTTTAACTTATATGGTAAAATAGATCTTAATTAATAATTACTATATATCTTATATATTTTAATGTGATAGGGGGGTTAGATATAGCTTAAAAGTAATTATAATTTTTCTTTCTTTCTTTTAGATTTGATTAAAAGAATGTTATAAAAATAAATTCAAATAAAATATTTTGATTGTAAAATGAGATTTAGTTTTTGGGCATGTTGTATTGATGAGCTAGGTATTAGCCCATCGTATTGTAATAAAACCTACTTACAAATTAATAATATTTTTGATAAAGTAGACATGAATATCCATGATTTAAAATATTATTAAATTGTAAACTTATTATAAGTATTTTGCGCTAAAAATATTCAAAATTTTTACTTTATTACCTTACATCTACCTATCTCCCCTGTACTGGGCTGTCGAGGGTCTCTAAAGACCCTCTACATACAAGCGGCGTCATATATCATGGAGCCAAGGTAAAAATTACAAGCACACAAGATTTACATCTACCCACATCGGCCGAGAGACTAGCATTTTAGGTTTGGCTACAATGCCAACAGACTGCACATCTTTCTTGAAAATGGCGGTTCAGAACTGTACAGCCAACCCTGATGTAAGAGGAACCGTGGCTTTACCTACATTCTGATTTCCAAATACCGTAGAAACTCTAGTAGTTTCAGCAGTTTGACTTGCATGACAAGGAGTATTAATTTTAAATTACCCAATTCGAAATGTTCAATATTTGACGATAATGACAACCGCTGGGCGACTTGCGATCTTGCCTACCTAATCTGAATTAATTTGGTTGGTCTATCTGTTTCCATCATAAAAAGTATAGTTTAGAGCCCATTCTTTGAAATAGAGAGCAAAGATAACTAATTTATTCACATTGTTAAATATATTTGAGAAATCGATTTATGGAAGTACAGAGATAACGTACCGGTAAATTAATGAGGCTAAACTTTTTGTCGGGCATCATTTTTTTCGAACCAGCTAGAAGACACGAAACCTCAATTGTAAGCAGGATCAGCTTCATACTACAATAGTTGAGTTAAAGTGCTAATCTTCTAAGGGTTCTTGCTATGACGCGTGACGCAAGCCTTCCAATTAGATCTGCTGGTAAACGAAACGATTGCTGCTGAGCTAACACTGGAAGCTGTCACATAAAAGAAAGTGGTCAATGCCGTCAACTTAAATACAGGAAATGATAGAGAATTAGTTGGAGATAGCTCCAAAAGAAGTGAGAAATGGACATTATATTTGATCAAGATACAAGATGTACCATAGAAGTTTAGTTATTAGTAATGTTAACTATTTTATCAGCATCACTGGAATACCTCAAGAATGACAGAAAGCATGGGTAAAAATTCCTTGGAGGAGCTCAACTGTTGAAGAACAACTACAGCATCATTCCATGTCATCTGAATATCGACTTCTCTCAGTAAATAATTCCCTTCTTCCTGAAATGAAAAGCGAGAGGGTTTAAATATCTGTGGGCCAAGCAATGTACCCAATAAAATATAAACTACATTACAGGAAAAGTACATTGGATCCAAGGTGATGTAATGTTTTACCAAGCCTTGATTTTGTTCATCAATAAGCCCTTCTGACAGTGCTAACGTGAGACGTCGTAAAGTTTTCAAGTTTTGGATGTCTTCATCCTCCACTAAACGTAGTGGCAATGAAAAAGTTATGGGCAACCTTGAAATAACACCAGATGCAGCTTTCTCAAAGGTTGCTCGATTGAGTGCATCTATACCCTACAACATATAAATGATAAAATGAATTGTCAGAAACAATATGCATGTTTCTCCTTGAAGATCCATGGACTGAAGAGATAAGACCGTGAATGTACCACGAAAATGAATAATATAAGTGGCATGTATACCTTGGCAAGTTCCTCCACCAAAATCTCCCTCACGAAGCTGCCCTGAAAAGTGAACATGATAAAGTTAGTATTTTCACTCCATGATGGATCTTAGATCTTCATAAACACAAGCATGTTATAAACTATATTATTGCACTCGAAAATATAACTTACACTGATCAACCACATAAATATATTTTCTATGAACTTCAAAAAGCTACTGTAATCACTACCTGCTCACTTAAAGTAAATTTAAGGATACCCTTAATCGCAACACTAGATTGTTTATCGGCTTTTTCTTCTTGTCCTGATAATGTCTCATTTGTCGTTGATCGTAGAGACTGCCATAAAAAGGTATTATATCAGGCTAGTTTATTTCTTATCTTGGATGACAAATTCTTTCACTACCATATGGGCCGTGGGCATTAAAGATGGTGGATCAATTCCGCTGATATTACTTGTACAAATTCAATTTAGCCGTATGTTACCAATGGCTAGTATGTCAATATAATGTGCCTAGAATTCAGTGTTTGTCAGTGGCATATTATACTTCAAATTTTGTAAATATGAAATAATAGTTTAAGCAAAAACCAAACCTCGGAAATCAAAGACTCTAGCCGATCGATCCTGAATGTCCCATCCTGGCACATTGACAATTAGTGATATCATCATTTTCCTTTAGAACATAGTTAAAAGAGGAAATCTCACATTACTAGAGCATGAGAAATTGCAGTATCTGGCATTCAACTTCTTAAAAAACAATGCAGTCAATATTATTGTTTGAAAAATGTTTTGCAAAGGCATTGAAAAATGACGATTCAAACCTTGTACAGAAGAGCTTGTAGTGTTGACCTGAGTTGAGGAGAACTGTCTGTTAGGACTTTCCGTGCAATCCATGGGTAGGAGCTACCAAATACCTTGTAATTTGGATCACTGCTAAGAGCTACGCCCTCCAAGACTGCCAGACTGACACATTAATGGAGAATGTCACATAAAGGATAGCAACAGGACATCCCATAACCAAATTCCATCCCTGCTCTATCTCTTTGTTCGCTTTAAAACAATGGTTGAACCTTGAACCACATTACGAGCTAGTAGTCTGTTATATGCATACTTCAATGTGTCTCCCGTAGCATACAAAACAAATATAATGCCAAAATTTCCGTTAATACAACGATTGAAAACACCGATTTTAAACGTGATTAACTACACCAAAGTTAGGCACACAGATATCCTTCTTATATTTAACAGTGACACACTATGCTTTGGGCATGTTTATAAGGGCATTAACGAGATGGAGAAGAGGCTTAACTAGATCTTAATACCAATTTATTGAGCATTCTAAAATTGATCCAAATTCCAAGGATGAGATGCGGCATGCTAACCTGCAAAGATAGAAATGCATTCCACTCTTATTCATTCACCTGATCCAAAATGAGTTCACAATAAATCATAAGGCGCAAAGGCCATGCAATTTTGGAATCGCTCTTACAACAGGTCATAGGATAGTAAATCTTGATTTTATAAGTAACTTTTAAATGATTCTTGAATTTTAAGTATTTCAATTTTATTTTTTTCGTAGTATTTCTAGTTTTAGGATTTTTTAATTAAAAGTCAACAAGGCTTCATTCCATTTCACTTCAGATTCAGGATCCAAGGTGTTAAGGAATCATGCCAAAGCAATGTATCCATGATCAAAATAAACAGGGATGTCCTAATAATTTACAAGGGCTTCTTGCAATCTTTAACCTTGTAAAGCATTAAAAACGCAAGATAAAAGAAGGCAAAATAATATTTGAAGTTTCTGAAGCTCAGAAACCGGATTCGTTGATTTTTTGCCAAGTGTCCGAATCCTGTGAATCGGATTTGATTCGCCCAAAATCATGTCCGAATTTCATGACATGTTGTGTCCGAACGGGACACGATCACATCCGGATCATGTCCCATTCGGACACATCGTGTCACGAAATCCCGACACGAATCCAACAAAAAGGAACCCATGGGCCAATAAAAGGGTGCCCTTTCTGATTTTCTTTATCATTTTGTGTCATTCCTTTTGCAAGAAATGAGTTGTGGGTTTGTTGTTAGAAGTTTGGAGCAAGGAGCCAAGAGTTTGGAGCGTTTTCAAGGAGATTCAAACAACAGGTAAGTGCATTTCCTCTCTATTTTTTTGCATTTGTATTACAATGGTTTGTATATGCATTTCTTTTACAAATTTGTGCATGTTTTGTTTATTTTTTTTACAGTATTCATGGCTCAATCAAGGGCAGCAGATAGGGGGCAAAGGAAGGGGAAGACTGTCCCCATTGGAGATGCCCCTCCTCCCCCATTATCATCAGAGTCTGCTACAACTAATGTTGAGGGAAGACTTCCTCCTAAAGGTAACATTGAAAAATATCCCTTGTGGAAATATGACACAAGAGAGAATGGGCGAAGCAACAAGGGGAAGGGAGGAGGCAATGTGAATTGGAGATGCAACTTCTGCCACAATACTTTCACAAGCACATATTTTCGTGTGAAAGGGCATTTGTTGGCTTTACCGGGTTGTGGAGTTGGAGCTTGTACACAAGTTCCTTTACAAAAGAAGAAAGAAATGAAAAAAGAGTTCACTGTTGGGATGACAATTGTGGCTGCAAAATAAAAATAAAAACCAAGAATGATGACCCCCTTCCATTTTTGAGGAAAGGCACCACCAAATTTCCATTTGAAAGTTCTATTGGGGGACAAGCAACAAAAAGAAAGGCAATTTCACTTGGTCCAATGGACACGATTTTTCAAAAAGAGAAACAGGAAGAGCTTGATCTCATCATTGCTTTTTTTTTTTTCTATCAAAACTTCATATCCTTTAATGTTGCACACTCACCTCTTTTTATTGAGATGTGCCGAGCTCTAACTCATAGGTCTTCATCATGGTATGTGCCACCTAGTTCAGAGAAGTTTAGAACCACATTGTTGACGAAGGCAAAAAAAGAGGTGCAAAAAATGCTTGAGCCTATTAAAACATCATGGCCAACATCTAGGGTTAGCATTGTTTCTGATAGATGGACAGATCCAACACAACACCCATTCATCAACTTCATGGTGTCTTCCTTGAATGGTCCAATTTTCTTGACCCAAAACAAGAATCATTATGATTCAAAATAGTTAGGCATAACGATGTTAGTAATATAATGTAAACTTCAAAAATAAGATGATCATACCTTCAAGAGAATCTTGCAAAGAGTATAGTTTGAGACATACATGGAGATGTTCCTTGGCAAACTTGATAAGGATTTCTTGAAGTGTTCTATTTGTATTAAGACATCATCTCTTATACCTGTAGTACATACAAGCACAATATGTGATACCAAGGACATGATTTAACTTCTTATGTTCAATCTTTTACATAATCATGGAGGATGGAATCCTATGATACATTGTTCATCTTTTCAATCATTAGTAGGACCTTTTACTTAACATCCTAGATTATTTGTAAACTCTAGAGAACAAGTATTAAGGTTCTAATATGAGTTTTTTTGTATGGTATCTAGGGAGTACTATCCTTATTCAACCATTTAAGATAATAGAAATTTAAACACATACGTACCTTGAGAATTACATACCTCTTATTTAAAGTGTATCTTAATACTTACTTGATTCTCCTTGGGTTGGTAACTCGTGGTTCGGACTTATCCAATTAGATCCTCAAGACTATAGGACAGTTTTCAAATGAGATGACATAGCTTCATACTTTGGTTCTATTAAATAACTTTTGACAAAGTTGTATTTATATACTTGTAGTGCCATCCATGTCGTCATCATTATAGAGATAGTAACCCAATCCTTGTTGTAGATATAGCCCAAATGACTATCCATCTTCAGTCTTGATTTTTCTTCACTGTGATAACACTGATCCCTTCATACTGAGGTATCACAGAACCCGTATTTTCATCGAGACTGAGGTATTGCAGTAGTATTGAAATTGTGGTAGTACTGAACTGTGGGAGCATGAAATTTGTGTGGTTGGCATAACATTGAACTGTAGTTTATCATAACACCGAATTGTAGTCAATCATAGCACCAAACTATAATCTCTGAGATCTTGTCATTGTATCAAGACTTTATCACAGTGGTAGCATCGAAATCATATAGTGAAGTAATACTTTATCAAACTGTGCCTTCACCAAAATACCAATACAGTGCATTCACAAAATGGCTTTGATCTTCTTACTGAGAGAGCTTCAAAGATGTAAAATTGCCTTTGACCTTGACCATAGCTCTGATACCATGTTAAAAGATTTTCCTCTTAATGACATTAACTTGTGATATTTTCATTATTAGTATTAGATTCCTTAATTATCTTTTTTCATCATCAATATTAATGCCAAGCAACAAATAGAAGAGAACACAAGATATAGGCATGCTACCAGGGCAAAACCCCCCCTCGAGAAGAAAACCCAGTCACAAATTCTTCCTTCAGTAGATTTAAGATGAGACAATTATCCTTCTTTCATTGTGTTTGCATTGAATGCCACTAAGTTTGCACCGAGACATCATCACTGGAGTATCACCAAGACCGAGATCTTACCGCTGTAATAGTATTGAGACCTCATCATAGTTGGAACACCGAACCCTTGTCACTGTGGTTACACCGAGATAGATACTGCATCAAGATTGTGTTAGGCACCGAGATCTTCTTACCATGATGAAAAATTTCTCATTGTTGTGATACCAAATATGCATCATTGTAGTTATACTGAGATCTATTGTTGATTGTTCTTACTGTTGAGGAACCAAGACTGTGGTAGCACAAAACCTTAATCTGCATTACCTTATTGTGGTACTCGAATTTCATTTCAGAGATAATTCGAGTTTCTGTGACTGCACTGAGATCATTCCTGTACTCTATCCAAACTCCTGTAGTGACACCGAAATATTACTTCTAAGATTCTTGTTCGAACCTTGTTATAGCACCAAAATTGTCCCCGTACCTCCTCTCTGAGATGGCACCGAAACTTTTGTTCTGAGATTTGAACTTCTATAATTGATCTAATGCGAAGACCTTACCCTCATGCATATAGTTGTTTCCATGCGTAATAGGCTGACATAACTTCGTCAAAAGGTTTGTGTCTCCATATATGATTAGGCTGACATGATTTCTCTTGAACGAAGCCAACATGAAGATGATCTATTTGAAGCCGACAGAAGGAGACTTGATGGAGGATTCTTTGACTAATAAACAAAATGGTTTTGATCCAAATAAATAATCCTAAAGCCTACAATGGAGGCTTGACCTAAAACAATTGACCCAAGCATGAAACCCATGCTTTAATAAGTCAATTAAATCAATAATAAAAGTTCTTCACTTTCTTTTGACAAATATATTACATTTTGACTTCAAGTACAATAATGAAGATTGAACCTAGTTACATTTTCCAAGAGCTTCCTCCTTTAACATGATAGTGATATATATAGTAGAAGACTACTTCTTGATAGATTTCTTCTTACAAGAGTAATCCTTGAACTCTTTGGGAGAGAGATCACTTTAATTGTGTTCTTCAAAGGTTAAAGCTTTGCTTTAATGAGAGAGAGTTTGCCTCACAAACCTTTTTGAAGATGATGACAATGTTCTTCGATCTAGCCTTCTCTAGTCTTTAAAAACGCTTCTATTCCTTAGATGATGGTTGAGTGATGATCTCGGAAATGCTTCTAGGGTTTTTGGTCTTTCTTTCTACTTCCTCCTTGATGATGATTCCAAGACCTTTTGCTGAGGTAGATTTCTTCGATCTAGAGCTTTGGTATGATGTAGATCTTGAACTTTCGCTTTGGTATTCTTTGACTCACTTTAATCCCTTTCTTGAAACTCAACCCTTGCGTGTCTCTTTGAATAGATGCCCTCTTCTTGACTTTGTCACCTTAGCTCTAATTCCATGTTGAGAAATCCAGGGCATCAATAGATAGGTGATTTCTCTACTATGATAATTGCTTGTGAGTGTCTTTTTACTTCTTGATTATGATCTTTTCTTCTTGTGTTATTATTGTGTTCTTTTCATTAAGACAATTACCAATTCATGAAAAATAAAGAGACAAGAGACACAGTATATAGGCTATCAGCCATGGCCAAAACCTCTCACTCTTTGATAGGAAAACCCCAACAAATTCTTCTTATAGAACCTTCAATTGACGAATACCAAGACCATGACAAAGACCCTTACCACTAGAGCCCTGCCAAGACCAAGTCACAAGCCTCCTCTTTACCCTTAGATCAACGGTGCTCTTCTTTTTCTTCTTCTCGGCTTTGTTAAGAATGTCGGCCTCTTCTTTTAGGTCTGCAACCTATTGCTTCAGAATAGAAAACCTAGATTTCCTTTTCATGCCTGAATGCTCTCCTTTTAGAGGGAGATTCTTTTCACTTCTACTCGGCTTCCTTGAGCGAATTCTTTACTCAATCTAGATCACCCTTATATGACTGCAACCTTTGGCCTTCTTCAAATCTATAACATTCGCATGTGTGAGAGTAGACTAGCCCAAAAATAGTCTCACAATGATGTCACTTCCTTCGCTATCCATTCTTCTTCCTTTGTTGATGTTAAGGCTCCTCCTAGGATGATTTTCACACTTGGTTATCTCAGACTTGCTTGACCGAATTGTTGTTCTCCAAATAAGGTCGAGCACTGCTATATATAGTGGTTTGTCCATGACTATTAGGCCAACATGATCACTGGAATAGGGCGACATCATCTTTCTAGACGCCGACATGTGCCAAAATGAATAGAAGGGCTTCAAAAATATTGATGAAGGGGGTGACCCCTTAATCTCCAAGTAAATGACTTGTGGTGCCCCTAAGTGGCCGTGGGGGGTCACAAAATCATCCTCATGGGTCTCCAACTGAATCAAACAAGCATGTATCCCATCTGTTGTTAGAAAATTAGAAAGGTAGAAAGATTTTCTTATGCTGATAATTACTTTTCATATCTTAGCATTCTTATTAACATTTTTTATGATCTTCTTTAATCCTTGTTTCATCAAGCAATTATCAAAAACAAAACATGAAGATCAAGACACCAGATGTAGGCACTATGCCAGGGCTTAAACCCCTCTATAGGGGAAAACCTAGTCAAACTCTTCCACTAGCAAATTCAAGTTGAGATAAACCAAGACCCTAGACCAAAATACCTTCCTCCACCAAGTTAGCCTTTCAATATGATTCTGCAAACTTCAGTAGTTTCTTCTTGTCCAGTGGCTTCAACCCAACAACCTAGAATTTTGGCCCCCAACAAATCTAGAATTTCGACCTCGCTATATTACTGCAACTTCGACCCTTCGCGCAGTGTTACACGTGTGAGAGGGAGAGGGAGAGAATTTCGACTTCTTGTGCTTGATAGAGACCTCCTCCTTCACTAGCCCTTTCCACCTTCTTCCTTGAATTTCACACTTTTTACTGCCCACACAACTGCAGATCGAACTTGATGAGTGAGTGCTCCAAATGAGGTCGAGTTGTTGCCTTTATATAGGAGATTTTGCCCCTCAGTTAGGCTGACTTGTCCAGTTTAAGGCCAACTTGGTGGGGGAGGCCTAATTGACCTATTTTACATTAAAATATTTTTCATTCTTGAAAATGAAGCCCAAGAAGGATCTTTTACATTATGATATGGACAAGGACACTTGAGATAAACACTAAAATCCTTCAATGTAGGCTTTGACCTAAAAACAATTGACCCAAGCATGAAACCCATGCTTTAATAAGTCAATTTATTAAATCATAAAATGTATGTCCCTTTCTTTTGACAAATACATTACATCAAAACTCAAATACAATTATGAAGACTGACACTAGTTACATTCTTCAACACTCCCCCTTAACTAGGGAGGTATTCATAATTACATATACAAAGGTACATGGAAGATCTCAAACTGGTATGCTCAATGAAGAATCTCAGCACACGCAATGCTACAGATTAGATACCTGACCAGGGTACACTAATCGGGTGGGACTAAGATGGACTCAAGCTTTAGCCACTCTAGGTGCCATCATGCTTTTAAGCTCTACCACGAACCCAGGGATCTAGGTGTGTATCGAAGGTCGAAGCTCCATGACCAACACCACCCTCCCTACTTCGGGATCTAGACATCAACACATAGACCGGCTAGATGTCCTCCAAAGCATCTTGCCATAAGATGCTTCATCTCTCCTAATCAACTAAATCAGATATATCCACCAATCCAAGCATGCTTCAAATGTTAAATCTTTTATGGAGAGATCCTGCACAATCACAACCCCAATCAGTAATAAACCTTCAAATGTATATCTACAAGTAAATAAAAACCTTCCGGGGTCCTCAATCATTTTGATGTTGCTTATATCATCTTCAATCTTATTGGAAGTTTTCCTTTTCCATTTCTTCAACAACACCAAGTATAGTCTCAGTACTTCTCAAGTCTTTTGTTTATAACTTCATGAATCACAAACATTCATCTATAGTACTTTCATTCATTCAGTTTCATTCTTACTTCAAGGTATTCATTATGATTGTAATAATATGTCCTCCCTCTCAATTGGAGAGACATACCCTTTCTTCTATCCAAGCTCCCTCTCAACTTGGGAGATCAACAACTTCATAACTTCAGAGAAACTTCATTCTTTCAAGACTTCATTTCTTTCTTATGGCATCAAGGTCATCTTGATCATCATTATTCTTATAGCTTCCTTCATCATGTTCATCATTATCATCTTTAACATATGAACATTTTGACGATTATGTACCTGCAAATTTTCAATAGAGAGTACAACCAAATACAAATATACAAAAGCATGAAGACAACTATAATATGTTCATTACAATGGAAGCATCATACTTTGGACATCAAATACCTAAGCCTAGTTAGGTTCATAATTAGCAAGAGACACATCCTTTTATATACTAGTCTTTCAACTTCTTTCTAGCGTTTTGTCATAAACCCTGGACTCCATCATCAAGACATAAAGCCTTAGATATCAACAATTTAATAACAATCCAATCATAGTACAATATATCGAAGGTTTCAACAATAAGCTTTTAGAATTTGCATGTTAGACTCTACTAGGATTTGTTGCAAACCTTAGATTTTATCATCAAAATTAAATCATATCGAAAACAATATCATCATATCCTTGAATACCAATCTCTACTAGGGTTTTGTCACAAACCATAGATCTTACAAACAAAAACATGAGCATCAACAATTAGGTTAGCATACTCGCATATACATATCTAGGATGCATTATCATATACTAGAGAATTATATCAATACTTGGGTAAACCCTAAACATCAATATATCAAATTTAGATATGCAACAATTTCAATCAAGCTAGGGTTTCAACTATGTGGAAGAATACACACCTAGGGTTTCATTCCTAGGACCATATTTTAGCTAATACAAGGGTCTTGCTCATAGACCCTAATTCATCAAAAACTAAAACATTAAAAGAATAGAGTTTTCATCATAGGTTCTAGATTTCATCAACAACTAGAGGACTTGGGTTTCAACATTATTGGAGATTTCATCAACAACCAGAGGACTTGGGTTTCAACATTATTGGTAACACACCCTAGGCACCAAAAGTCTAGGGTTTTATAATGAACCCTAAAGGTTAAGGTTTCACAAGAATGATCAAATGATAGTATAACATGGGTAGCTTCAATATAATGATTAATCACCCGAACAAGAATCTTTGTGATTCAAAAACCTAGACATAACGATGTCAGTGATGTAAAGCAAATTTCAAAAGAAAACTAACATACCTTTTCTATGAAGAGAACCTTGTAACAAAACTTATAGTTTAAGACATACCTTTAATTGTTCTTTAACAAACTTTGTGGGATATCAATTCTTGAAGGGCTTCCTATGCAACAGAACTTCTTTCATGCTTCAAGTCTCATCCATAAGCTTTATGTATTATGAAATCTTTGCTACCAAGGAAAATAAAAAGAAAAGGTTATTAGCATACAATACAAACAAATCTTGATGTGAGGAGGAAACCAAACATGAAAAGATGAAACAAAGAACAAAATACTTATCTTTTGGTAAAATGGTGAAGGCTACCTCTTAATCCAATCCTTTTGAGGGATACCTACAACTTATCAAAATAATTCAAGAATGTTCTAACAAGATATGTTAGACTTACAAACTTTAGAAATCAAAACATAAAGGAAAACAATACAAAACTTAGAATAGAAGACTAAGAAGGATATGTAAGAGAGGACTTATAAGTCTTTGACTTGCAATTCTTCAGTAATGACCCATCTTACGACAGTTGTAGCATTCAATCTTGGATAGGTCAACTTTCTTCTGAGGTCCTTTGAACTTCTTGAAGGTTCCCTTCTTCTTGTGATGAGCAGAATAAGCATCAGAGGTGTTTTCTTCTTAATCCTCCTGGTTGTTTACTAATGATATTTTGGCTTCTTCTTGACTGCATGCATTCCATATTTGTTCGAATGTTAAGAGTATCCTTCCAACTGCTAATTCATGATGCAAAATCACTCCAAGATTTTGGTAGTCCTAGAAGGGCAACAATTATGAGCCTGGTAAAACTTCATCTATTGCTTGGAGATCATCTTTTATTATAGATATCCTTACAAAGTAGAATGATACAGTATCATCTCTTGTCATCTTTATTGTCCTTAGTTCATTCTTGAAGCTTGCCATTTGACCAATGTTCTTGATGGAGAATAATTTGGAGAGAGCCTCATACATTTATTGAGTAGAGTCTATGTTGGATATGTATGGAATTAGGTTATCCTTTATTCCATCTACTATTAGATTCATGGCCCATATTTTGATTTCTCTAAACTTCTCTTTCTCTGCTTCATCTATAGGCTTCTTGATTTTTCCTTCAACAAGGTCCAAAACATTGTGCTTAGTGAGGATAAGATCTATCCTCTTTTCCCATGCCCTATAGTTGGAGTGTGAAAATTTCTAGATCTAACAATCTCTGGAATCCTATTGCAACTAGCTGAATCTACCTCTCCTAGATCATAAATTACATTACAAACTTCTTTCAGATTTCTTCTTGAAATATTGAAGCAAATTACTAGAGCAGCCTACACCAAATTAAATATGATTTTGAAACATAGAAACTAAGCAAGGAAATACAAACACATAGGACACTATTATCTTTGGACAAAAGTCCCCGAAAAAACCCAATGCGGGAAAACCGGTGCAACAACTCTGAGGGTTTATTATTATTCAAGTAGTAGCAAATTCTGAATACATCTTTGAATACCTCACAGGGTTATTCAGTTACATAGAGAAATACTGGCATAAGCTTTCCGAGATTACCTCACACAATCACTGAGAAAAAGTCCCGACTGATCCGGTCACTGGATGAGGTGCCTCTGGCAGGCCCTACGCTGCCTCTACGTAGTCCTCACACAGTCCCTACGTTAACCCCTCTAGGCACTACATCACCTAGTCTACTGATCAATTTGTTGCACAGGGTCACTGCTCTTAGCCTCTCGGTCTTGTTGACTACTGGAGTAGCACCTGATGATTATGTGAAGACTCCATGCCCAAGGATGATCCAGAGGACACTTGTACCATCAGATGTCATCAGTCAACAGAGTTTTTTAACTCTCCTTCTATCTTCTCATCATCTTTCTTCTTTGTACCCAGATTCCACACCCTGCGGGGAATTGTAATAAGTGATGCTAGTATGATGTTTCTTGAATTTGTAACAGGCCTAGGATGTGGGACTCGATCAGCAAACGAGTACACCTTGGAGTGTTTTTTTTATCCGGTTAATTATCCCTTCTTTCCTTCTTTTTCAGAGGCGGATAATTCTCTGGATTTTTTCACTCAATTTTTACCCCAAAGCCGAGGTGACGGTTTGAAGATTGAGCCCCTGACACATCTTAGTGTCTAGAGTCGATGTATATTACCATACTAGATCACACAAAAAGTTTCGTGGAATTTGGCTAGGTCTAAGTAGGATTTTTTAATAGTTAAAAATTTCCCGCAAAACGGGATTTTTAATTATTTTTTATGTAAAGGCATAAATAAGTGGCCTTAGGAGATGTCTGGGGCGTATGACCAGTCGAAATTCATCCTCAGAGGCCCAGCATTCTCCTAAAGCCTACTTTGGGGGTCAAAAAATGACTCAGAGTCCCTCAAAAGCCGTTTTTTCAAGTGACAGTAGCAAAAATGAAGAAAAAATTCAAAAAATGAATAATTGGAAAAATTTATAAATTTTTCCAAAGTCAAAATAAGTCAAATTTTGACATGAAAATTATGCATAGAATCAAGGGTGATGTGGCAAGCACGTGGGACCCACCAAGAAAGCCACAGGCTCAAGTCAAAGAAAGTCAAAGCAAGTCAAAAGACAGTCAACTGGGCCCACGTTGAGGTTCATAAAGCACATCGTATGATTTAATTTTTTATGTGAATGTTATAAAAGGTTGAAAGTATGAAGTCTTAAGGTGGAAAGGGGACCCACCTCACCCCTCCACGTATGGGAAACTCAGCCAGCAAAAAATGCACATGCTCATTTAAAACTATATACGCAGCTCAGCCGTATGCATATATTACACAGCCAATCTACGTGGCAAGTCAGCACAGCATAGTATACGTGGGCAGCATAGTTTAACGTGGGCAGCCAAAAGGAATGTACGCAGGCAGTCAAAGCTCCATGCTGGCCCACTCAAAGCTTAACACAGCATTACGTGGGCAGTCCGTATGCAAGTCAAACAGCAGTTTTGCTGGCAGCCAATCAAACAGCGGTTTGCAAACACGTGGGCAGTCCACACGCACAGTTAACGCAGGTATATACAGCAGTTTAACATGGGCAGCACAGCTGTTTACGTGGGCAGTTATGCACAGCAGTTCAAAGGTAGCCGAGATCAGCATATACGCACAGCCACATGTACATTTTCTAACCGCAGGCTATCAGTAGTTTAACGTTGGCAATTACCAGCAGTTTAGAGGCAGTTATCTCCAGCAATTGAATAGTCATATCAGCCACTTGTACAAATTCGTTTTACATTGGGATTGTCACTTGCTACACTTGTCATTGTCTCTTGGCATTGGGATCTCCTCCCATTTCTTATTTATATGAGCCTTGGGCTCTTATTGTACAAGGATAGTACGAGCTATTGGGCTTGCGGAAGCTCTGCTGGATTGTGTACTTACCTTTCATATAAATAAATAAAAGTCTTTGGGGTTAC
>APFE030550690.1:93636-105563 GCA_000404065.3 Pinus taeda
ATGAGGATTAGTCTTTTGTGACTTGTCTCTATAGTTCTTGCAGCCTTATAGTCTTTATTGTACTTGCAGCCTCATATACTAATATAAATAAAGGCTGATTTTGGATTTTCCAGTTCCTATATTTTTATTTTCATTATGTGATGATTCATGAGTAAATGTGATCATTGTGATGTAAATTTAATCTTAATGTTAAAATGTTTAAGTAAATGTATCATAATTCATTAATGCTTTATGATTGCACATATATATATTAATAATTTTTAAATGTTTTTAATATATATATATATATTCGCGTTTCCCCGTTTCCAAAATTTGGGGAGGTCGCGTTTCGTTTCGCTTCCCCGTTTCCCCGTTTCGTGCAACTTAGCCTCACACCCATTCGAAGCACCACAGGTTTATTATGTGGAGAACAAGGGGCCAACCCTTGTCCACTACTTTTGGGAGTCTTATTCATCATTATGGTACTTACGGACTTCATCGAGCTTCTTAGAAGGTCTAACGACATGTATTATTGATCATTCGACCTCTTGAGAGGCTTATTCTTTTGTTTATGAGCTAGTTTGGTGGGCTTGTCACCAAAAGTTAGTTGTTTTGCATATTATTTTAGTTTAGGGGCTAATGTAGGCCCAAGTAGCTAAATTGAACTAATTAGAAGTGTATAAATAGAAGTGATGAGGATTCATTTTAGCATCATCAATTGGATTTGGAACTAGCATCTCTTTAGAAATTTTCGCTATCCTTCTTGGAGGATGATTTTTTGGAGCATGGAATGAATTTTGATGTTTGGATAATTTTCATGTCTTGGAGCTTCTTGATGGCAAGTTTTTGGATGGTTGGATATATTCTTATACATCTCAGTACATTTTAATGCTATTCTTTCTTTCTAATTTTGTCACATACATTGTTGTTAGGATTTCACTATACTAGGGCTTATTTGCTATATCTCTTATGCGAAATTGTGGAAATTTTGTTTCTAGAGAGTGAATGCTTCATGTACGGGCCATGTATAATGAATGAATGTTCCTAGGGATGTTTCATTATTGAAATTCACCTTGACAAGCCATTTATCTTGCAAAACGAACTATAAAGTCTTTGGAGCTGCTTTTGCTGTTGCCCTAGTGCCAAGCAAAGTTGTCTTTGAGGCCTCCTTGACCTAGAAAATTCAAAGGCCCATAGTCATATTTCTAGCTAACTCCAATCTCCCCAAAGGATTAGGCATTGGTCCACCCAATGGTGATCACCTTAAACCTATTTTCCTTCTCCCCTTTCCTCTGCTCTAGGTCTAGTCCTCTAGGTCACCTAGGGCATCAATTATCTCATGATCTAGCCATCCAAATACTTCGATTTTTGGTCCACAACTACGTTGGTGTGTCCTCAAGAAGCCCTCCAAATTTCATGAGATTCTTACAATGGGATCTTGAGATAACACAAGCCCTATCTCAAAGACCAATTCTTGCCCTTGGTTTCCCTTAGGCAAGAAACCTCACTGGGATCCTTGCATTGCCTTCCATTGAAAATTCATTCCTTGATCCGTTCCCCCTCCCTAATTAGGTCAAGCATATCAATGGTTGCTAAATCCTATCCTCTTGACCTAACTTGGGTCCACTTGGTCTCGTGTGGTCCTATATCTCATCAAAGTCAACTCTTCAAAAACCACTTGGGAAACCAAGTTCCACAAGGATTTTAGGGTTTAGAAAGCTCCTTTACAAGTTACATTCCCTAAGCCAAGCGCTCATATCCCTATTCCCCTATCCTACAGAACCTTATACCTTGCTTAAAAGGCAAGCAAGTCCCACTCTTCAGTCTCTCCTAGGAAAGGGTCATCGAGATCACTTCACATGCATATTAGTTGATCTATTCTTCTTAAGTGATTCTCTATATATTGGGTCTCCTCCCATCGATGAAAGTCCATAAAGAGTAGGAATCTTTTGCTGTGGTGACAATGGGCTTTAGCTTCATTATTTCTCTTGATCTAGCAAGTGCCCCTCTAGGATCCTTGCTAGTTTGAGCAGTAACAAGGCCAAAATTACAACGTTGCAGAGGGGCCAAATTTTGGTCTTTCACACTGATCTTACAGGTTCGAAGTGCAAAGAAAGAAGTTTGAACATTTTTGTCAAAGATGCCACCACAGTTAACTTAGAACCAGAATTTGTTTCTCCACAAAAACCTCAGGTTTGAACTTATTTTTCTCTATTTCTTGACTGAATTCTTCATTCCCAAAATGATGAGCACGACTAGGTATTTATAGTTGTTTGAGTGTGTAGTGGAGGCACACAACTATTGGTTAGATGAGCCAACATGTAATTGAGTTGACCTTACCAGGTTTATTCATTTTTTGTTTAATTTACATAGACAACAGATCATCCTTGCAATCTTTGGTAAAGTTATTAAAGGTCTCCACACAAGTCTTCTATGCTTACTTCCACTCTCATTTAACTCTGATTGTGGTTGTTGTATAGAGTTTCCTTGCATCCTCCATTCTATCTTCTTTACAAAGTTCTTAAGGTATATAAGGTTGCATTTGGATCCATATCATTTATTATCATGAAATCCAACATATTAATGGCATCATCCAATCTCCCACTTATGCAAAAACTTTGATGTCGTATTACAAGTTCTAGCACTTGCGACGTTGCTCCAATATGCTTCTGTTGTCAAATGTTGTGTCCTAGGGAGAAGCCAGCCCTAGATTAGGCCTTCCAGCCCTCTCCAAACGACCCAGCCCTTCTCCAAACTCCTGTTAGGACTTGCGACACCCTATAGCAGTCCCAAACAACCCTTACAACACTTTCAAGAGACCATGCTAATACGTTGTAGCAAACAAAGCTTCCTCCACACAAAACCACACCCAAAAAACAGACCTAAACCTCTCTCCACAATGCGGCCTGCTCTTGCACAAAACTTTAGAACTATAACAAGACAAGAGACACTCCAAAACATAGAAAATGCTCCACGCCCTGTCCTCTTTTGTATCTACGGCTACCTCAAAGAAGTATGGTGGTGTTTTGATGTTCATCGATGTGTCAAAAACCTCCTAACTCACCTCAATTTATATCTAAATTGAGGGCTCCATCAAATCAACATTGTGGGTTTGTTTAGTTGTCCAATAACTCAAGCCTACATGACTTGTCATCCACAAGTGACAAAACTCGCCAGTGACAATAAAAAATTAACTTCTCCACCTAGACAACTCGAATTTTGATGCTTTTTGATGTGTCCGGTCGTCTTAGCATCCTCTATCATCTTCATCCATCACATGTCCAAATCTCCTCATGGTTTCACACCCACATGCTTGGGTGAAAAGTCCACACCTTGGGTTCGAAGCCCACAAAGCCCTTTTGTAGCGCTCCAACCTCCAAACCCCAAACCCTAGGGCTTGGAGTATCTCCCAAGCTACCAAAAATCAACACTCCTTCATAGCAAGAGAGGTACTTTCAGTCTAGGAAGTAGCTCATCATCATCATCACTGCTCACAACATTCACCCAACTCTTGGCGCCCATAACTATAGGAATCCCTGTAGCATGGAGTACGCCTCTCTCGGAAGTCACTAGAAGCCTCCTACTTCTTCTTCTCCTAAAATGCCTTCCACTCTCTCCATGATTCCATCTTACTAGATGTAGAAGCACCCTCGCTCCCCATTGACCACGCGCTCTTCTTGGGCTGCAAAGTCTCCCTCTAAATTTGCAAACTCCCTCTGGAACTCGACTCCCTTTGAGCCTTTGGAACCTAGACCTTCTTCTCTGGAACCTGTACCTGCTCCTCTGAACCCTACACCTACACCTGCTTCTCTGGAACCTGCACCCGGTCCTCCTTCTTCTTCCATGATCTATAGGTTTTCCTGTCAGCCTATATAGACCATGCTCTCTAACTCCAATCACAAAACCTGCGGAGCTAGAGCCTCCGGGCTTGAGTCTTTCTTTTCCATCTTGAACAAGACCTCAAATCCCTTTTGGTCGATCGCTGAGACAGATATCACGCTATATCTGAGTCTTGGTACAAGCAATCCATCCTGAACTCGCATCACCTATCCTGACTCCATCCTGAATCGCACAACTCTCGATCCTCGGGTCTCTTTTTGACTCTTGTAGCCCAACAACATGTGCAACTTTGAGTCCCACTCAACTAGAGTCTCAAATACCTCTTGTGACCCTCTCATATGCTTTGATGCTCAACTGTCCACGTACCAAGCAGCCTCGTCGGTCGTACCCTGCAAGAAATGAGAGATCAAGGCAAAGTCCTCCTCCAACCTCCTGGTGAGATCATCTATTTCGGCAGAAGTGGCAACACCAGTGACCTGCTTCCCTTTCTTCTTCTCGCCATCTCCCTGCTTCTTCTTCATCGGACATCTCGTCGAACAATGATCCATCTCGCCACAATTGAAACACTCGATCTTACTCAAGTCCTTCTTCTGCTTGCCCTTCATTTGTGTTGCAAGTGCCACATCATCATCTACAACCTTCTTCGGATGAAGATCCTCGTCTCACAACTCCTCCTGAATGAAGTCATCTCACAGCCTATTCCAATCTAGCAATTTCTTTCTAGCAACGATCCCCTTAATGAAGGGCTTCCATTCCTTGTTGACTCTTTTCAAAGTAATCCTCACCATATCAGAATCTGAAATAGTCACACCAACAGAGGCAAGCTCATCTTTGACCTGAGACAGCCTTGTCAAATACAAGGTCACTCCTTCACCCTCCATCATCAAGGTGGACTTCAACTTATCCTCCAATACCAATACCTAGTTCTCGTTCTTATTCTGGAACAAATTCTAAAGAGTCATCCACATCTCATATACAATGTTCTTTCTGGACAAATGAGGTATTAGGAGGTCCTTCACACCATCTAGGATGATCAATCTCACCTTTGTATCCAATTCCTCATACACTTCCAGCTACTTAGGATTAATCGACTTCTTGATGGATTTCTTGGCGAATTTCCAGATCTTGTTGACCTGCAAGACCAACTTGATCCTTTCCTTCCATGTACTATAGTTGGACAACCCTTCCAAATTGTCCTCATACCAGAGACCGACTTGCAACTTCGACATTGTAGTGATCCCTTCACCTACAATGTGACCAACACCCTCTTAAGTTGTACTTCATTGTGCACACTTTGATTCATTGTCCCTTCAAAGTAGCTCTGATATTATGTTGTTTTTCCACGATCCTTATGTCTAGGATAGAATATTAAATCACCAATGCTACCAAACGAAGAATCACAACGAAGCTACTTTGCATAGCGGAACAATATACAACAATAAATCTACTAGTGCATAAAATATACACAATTTTGTACAATAACCGAATCTTCGTTATATTAATCCAACTGATATAATACAACAATCTAGGGCTCCCGTACCAGGGAAAATGGCTCTCATACATCCACTGGTACAAGAATACAAGATACAAGATACATTGATGGTCTAGCTGATGTAGTGCACAATCACAGTTGCTTTGTCATATCTTGTACATTGCGGGTCCTTCGCTTCTGTTCTGCAGCACCTGCCTCTATCAATGCTCCAAGTCCATCTGGCCACTTGATCTAGACTATCCAATCTTCTCTCGCGTTGATTGTTTGTCCATCAATGTATCAACACATCGAGACTCTTGTTGAGTTGTTCACAACTCTGTTTGTGAACAACACATAACTGCCCATTGCTGCAGTTGTGAACAACACACAACTGCCCGCTGAGATGGAATCCTTAGGAGTTTGAGCACTTGGACAAACATTTTAGTGCTATTAATCCATACGGCCCAATCTACCTTCTACCTTGACTTATATCTTTCAGACGCAACCTTTTTATACTGACTTTCCTCTTTTCCTTTTCTTTTATAAGTATAACCTTTACTTTCTGCAATTTCCAAAATCTTCTCTTGAGATGGCTTTTCACCATACATCTGCGCGATGGGATATTTTTCGTCACTGAAGTTATTGATAGTGAAGGATGAAGAAATCATCTCTGTGCAACGACTATCCTTGGAAGAGCTTTAACCAAGATTATTTATCTTTTCATTCACTACTTCATCCAAGCTTTTTCTAGCTAAGGCACATGCACTTTCTTCATGAAAACTTTCACATGGTCTGCAAAATGGGATTGGCTAATCAACAACATTTGTGGATTCAAGCAGAGTAGGTTTCCGATCATTAGGACGATTCCTTCTTAGCTATGGATTATTGTTTCCTCTATTATTATTATTATTATGTCAAGATTGCATACTTTGAGATTGATTTCTTTCCATTTGAACCATCCTAGACTACATGGCACTCATATCTCGAGTATAGTCAAGTCTCATCTCCTTAACTATTTGAGTTATTTCTTTAATTTGATCATGTTGTACCTCCTTAATTTATTTTCCTTTACTTTTAACTGGACCTTTGTCGAAACCAAGAATCTTTGACTTACCTAAAGCTTTTTTATCCTTTTCTAATTCTTCAGTAGTAGTCTGAGCAGCAACTAGATTAACAGGTTTGGCATGTCTTATCTCATATTGAGTGTCAACATTAAAAGCTTCAAGATACTGTTCTAACACCGTTTTGTCAGGCAACTTGTAATCTTGAGTCATATCTTTTAGAAGACCATTAAATCATTCACTGAAATCCTCAACTGTTTCATTCTCTCTTTTCTTAATAGTATTAAGTTCTTTGACCAAGTATTTTCCATCTCTTTTATCCCCAAATTTATCTTTGAATGCATTAGTGAGGGCTTGCAATGAATCAAAAGAATTATCTGGCTTGTCCTGAAACCAATCCAATGCATCTTCTTCCAATGAAAGGACAAATAACTTCATTCTAACATCTTCATGATTGTACATAGTTGCATGAGCATATATTTGTATAAAAGTTTTGAACTTCTTTATGTGATCGACAACATTGACTCCATTGTTCCACTAGAAAGTCGAAATCTTGTGCATAGCAGAATCCTCTGGAAGGTCAGGAGGATACCCCTAGATGTTGGCAAAGCTGCAAGCACTGAAGTAATCAACCATGAAGTCTTGATTTATAGGATTAGGGAATAGCAAATGGATATCAGGGAGAGCTTCCTATCCGAAAAAGAATGTAATTTGTTTAACCAAGCTCTTAGAACCTTTTCAAGATCGAGAGCGGGCTTAACTAAGCTACTAGGGTTCCTCCTAGAGCAAGCTCTTATGAATTGATGAATAAGTGGAGTCAGCACCCAAATAGGAAACCAACCTAAATGTCTAGGTGCTAAAGGTGCGGATAAACAAGATGAAAGGATTAGTGAGATGAAAAAGAGTGATGAAAAGATGAAGAGATATCAACGACGCCAAAAAATGTGTTGATTAACGAGTTAACGAAATGATGAAAGATGAAAGATTGAGAAGATGTCATTGAAGCGTCGAAACAAAATAAATTTATTCTCGGCAACAACACCAAAAAATGTTGTGGCGTTGTCGACAAAATGAAAAGGTCAAGTATGAAGGATACAAATGAAAGATTGAAAATTTTGTCGTGAGGACCAAGGACAAAAAAATTTGTCCCCAACAATAGTGCCAAAAAATGTCTTCGCTCAGATTGTATAGGCATTGTGACAACGACTCATGTCCGGGGCTGTTACCCTGATCCCCTACATCCCTGTTCTGGTTGTCTCCCAACAACAGACTATAGGGGATAGCCCCTATGGAAATGCGAAGATGAAAGACAAGTTGGCAACGAACAAGTCTGGGAGAGTGGCCTAGCTACTTGCTTAATTTTAGCAAGATTAAAAGATTAGATTAGATTGAATTGTGAGACCAGTGCCTTATGGAGTCAACTTCTTTTTTTTATTATCAATTAAATGCCAAGTAACCGGATGGACAATCATTGCTTGAATGCTTAATTGTCCTATATGAAATGCAAATTCTAAAACCTAGGTGTGATGCAAACTCTTCGTTGATTTTAAATTAGATGCCTATTCTAGATGTGACCTTCCTCTTAACTGTTTTGGAATTAGTCTCTAGAGTCCAGACTAGGTTGTGGGATGGAAGCCAACAGGAAGCAATACCTCCCCCTGTGTTCCAACCACCCAGTGCCTCTGGCGCTGCAAAGAATGTGGCTCTAACGACTGCATGGTCACCGGGTTTAACCACTAAAGAGGGTCTAAGTTCCTCAAGCTAAATTGAGAAAGGGCGGCCCTAAATATCTATCAATCAAGCTTATGCTTGGAGGTAAGTTATTAATGCAACTAGACTTAGAATGCTTGGGCAAGGGTTATGAGTGATTCTTAGGTTAAGATTGCTTAATGTTTAAGTACTTTAGATACGATTAACCTTTAATTATGACAATGAGTACTTATTAATGAAAATCAAGAGGGAATCTTATAACCACAAGAAAAATGTGCCACAACAATGCCCACACTTATTCAACAACTATGGGATGTGCTCAAATCCTGTAATAACTTGTTCAATGATAATTGGAGCACTTAGAATGATTTGATCAATGCTTAACAAGATACCATAATGCTTAATGATTCACCAAAATAGAGAGACAACAACAGGTATATACTTGCAATAATTAGATCAATTAGAACAACACAAGATGCCAACCAATTTGAAACCTCCCAAGATATGCCAATTACTCAAGATACTTGGAATAATTAGAAATCTCTAAGATAAATACCAATGTTGCCTAACTCCAATTATCAAGAGATATTTAATTAGATTAAAAGCCTTTAAGTAAATATCACTTAGATGCACAAAATATTGCAAAGATTGCTCAATGAAAATTTGAACTAAGATACTCCAATGCTTAAACCAAGAACACTTAGATCTTTAGATTCATTTTACTTAGGCAACCAAGATCATTAGATTATGATGTTAATGTGCTTTAGAGAGTGAGCCAACTAGTGCATACTTGACAAGATTATGAGTAAGCTCACAAAGGACAAACAAATGTTAGTTTTCTTATCCAATATTACCAATGTAAACAAGCACATTTAATAATGAAAACAAAATCTTTCTTACAACAAGGCATGAATCACTGAAAACACTTCAAATTACTTATGTTCCAATTACTTTCCAATAAGCAGCAAATAAGTGTGTGACATCAGTAGATTATTTATACTTAAACCACTTGGAGATGCAAACTTGAGATGCCAATATGCAAGTAAAACAAGCTACTATCAAACTAATTTTCAAAATGTCAATTTCTTAATGTATTAGGCCTTTTAATGATGCAAATGCCACTGTTAGAAATCAGACTTCTATGCAGAGATGACAGTCATGAAAACCTGAAGATTTAAGCCAAATACTTAATGCCCAAAATGCATGTGCAAGTTAATTTTATGTCACTTACATTGACTTTTACCACTATTATGAATGATTTATTCTTTCTGTAGTAAAACAGTGAGGAATAGAGGGTTTAGAGATCAAACCCTTAGGCCTTAGGCCTTGAATTTCACTTGCCCAATTTCTCCTATGGCTGGAACGCCTGCAAACACCAAAATTATGCCGAAATACCCTTGCAAAACCCACCAATATTTAGTCCAAGACACCAAAAAAATCAAATGACCAATCAAATATGGAAAGAGGGCAATGAGGGCAGAGATAAAGCCTCCTAGAGGCCGTGGCTAGGGCCAAAGGCCTAAATAGGCCTGTGGCACAAAGGAAGGAGCCCTAACGGGTTGTCGTGGACCCCACAAGGGCCATGACCTTGGCAAAAAAAGGCCTTAGAGGCCTGTCGTAATCCCTTAAGGGTTGCAGCTAAGGGAGCAGACCCCACAAGCCCTTGAGGGGCTGTGACTAAGGGTTAGAGCCTCAAATGAGGTTGCGACCACGAGCCAAAGAAACCCATGGCCAAGGCTAAAGGAGCAGGCCGAGAGGTATATGAGCGAGGTCGAGCCCTTTAGGCCTCGCGCCCAGGCCTAAGAGGGCCAAACAAGGCTAACACAGGGGGTAGGAAGGATGGACGGCTAGGATGGAGGAGGACGGTGGGCTTAAAAGCCTTAAAAATTTCAAAACCCTCGCCAAAAAAATTATCTTGCTTCAGATCTCTGATTTCAATACAATTTATTCAACAGCTCGCCCTGCAAAGTTTGTAAAGGTTAGATCTTACCCTCAAGCACCTAGATCTAGCTCTAATCCAACAAATTTTCTTTGATCACACCTACACAAATAAATTTACAATTGCCCAAAACCCCATAAAAAGATTCAAAATTTCCCAAAACCCCAAAACACCCCAGCTGCAAAACAAGGGTTAGAAAATAAAATATTTTACAAGAATTATCATACGAAATATATTTATAAAAAATACAAATGTATAATGCTTACAAAAATTTTGAAGAATAAAATTTTTGTAGATCTTGACAATGGCTAGATGTATTTCGAAAAAATAAATGTTAAACCACAGCCTTAGCGAAGTTAGAAAATCACATAAAATATTTAGAATCCAAACATAGTCAGCCTGTGCCCACAGTTTTTGAACTTGGAGCCTAAGGGTTGGGGAACCTGCAAACTCTATATATTTTCTCAAGAAAAAACCATTAGAACATACAGCGAATCGGATCACCTAAGATAAGCCCACAACTTACCAATAAAATGTTTCTATCATCTACAGTGAAATAGCGATTTAATTCATATTTTAAGTGCAATATAGGAATGCACATACCCAACACATACCACAAATCAGCGAGACAAAGACACCATGAGCTGCACCCCAAAGTCTTTTATTATGATGATCAAAACGTTTCCAGTGGGGCAGTGGATTTACACTAGCGTTTACAAAGTTACATCAAAGTAGAACTCAAGATCCAGATGAAAATAGAAGCAAAATGCCTTCTATTTATATAGAAATTTCTCTTAGCGGAAAATAACGGCTAGTTGTCTTGATCCCTATCAAAATATTCTCGACTGTCAATAAATCTTTGATAATCTTTTAATCTTCGTTGTACAAATATTTTTTTTGAAGAATTTTCAAATTTCTCATTACAACCATTTTTTATTAGTTCAAAAATAATTATTTTGAGCTATTTTACTAAAAAAAATTGACTTTGACTTAACCACCAAAGTCTAAGTGTCCAATTTTTCTTGAAATATCCAATATTTCCTTGGTGGGGGACCTCCAAAAATTAATTTCTTTTAGACCCACGAATTCTTTCACTTGGAGAAATTAATTTATCTAACATTTTATTTTTTTACTCTAATTAATTAATTTTCTGGCTTAGAATTTAATTTTATTTTTGCGAGAAAAATTATTTAATTTACTCTTGAAGGGATTAATTCTTTTTCCACCATCAAATGCTTTAGCCATAGAGTTTAAGTATGAGGGACCATGCACTAAAATATTTTTTATATAAGATTTTGCAAATTCAACTCTCAAAGGGGGAATACCCATTCATTATAGACCTTCAAAATACATACCCAATTCTATGACACAATATGATCTAGAAGACCAAGTGATCTGTAATAAAATAATTTAGTCAAATAGCTCAAATTATTCCCAAATCACTTTTACAAAAGATTCAACTAAAACACTAGGACTCACCTAAGACTTTGACGATAAATTACACCCTAGCTTTGGAGTGAGGTTGAAGGGAAAAACTCTGTCGATAATTCGTGTTTAGAACCACAGACACATCAGTGAGATGAAAAACTGCCTAGGATGAAATCCATCGCCAAAATAATAGTCTTACCCAAGTTGTTACATAAATACACAGTCTTACGAGCATCATTTACATAACAAACTTGCAGAATGGGTTTACAATGACATAAGAATTGTTGGTTGATGATTCTGTACTTTGAAAATTTTCCTTCAACTTTCTGAATCCTGCTTCCTTGGTGATCCGGATTTAAACAGGAACGCAACAAATTACAGAGATAACCATAACCATATACACAATTATGCAACGGAAATAATACTTCATTTCATTAATGGAAAATACTGAAATATGCTTACAATCAGAAATGGAAATAAACTAGCTAGGGCGATGGTA
>APFE030550691.1:362-10476 GCA_000404065.3 Pinus taeda
AGCTGTGACAAGAGCTAGTACTTGTGCATATAGCACCGCCGCTTCCAAGTTTGTACGAACTACCGGGTTGATAAAATTAAGAGACAGGAAGCCCCAGGAGTTGTAGCATTATTTCTACAATACTGGGGCTCACCAATTGTGATATAGTAGGATTGTGAAGAAGGACAATTTGGACCTCCATAGATAGGAGCCTCTCCTTTTACATCTTTTGCATCATAAGCCATTGTTAATTAGTGCTCTTAGATTTATCGTCATGAAAGTAGTATTGTAGGGAAGAACAACCTGGTGCTCCTAAGTTAGGAGCCTCTTCCCTCATATATTACATAAGTGAATTAGAAATTGTTAAAATATATTTATATTTGTAATATGTACTTCATTAATTCTTCAAATTTTATCTTCTAAACTTGATTATATTTGATGTCCATATATAGTGGATTTGCCTCCAAGTTTTACAAACCCGGATTGATAATTAAATACTTGTGTTAATTTAGTCAATAAATTAGCCCAACATTTTGGCGCCGTTGCCGGGGAGGTAATTATCGGCATAGTCAAATAGAAGATAAATAAAAACACTAAAAATTTAGTTAAGATGCATTTCTCTTAGTTATGTTTCTTTATGCTTAGAAATAGCGATCCTAAAAGTAGATTTCCAAAACAAACCCCCCAATAAAAACATAAAAAAAAAACTACAAAATCCATTTTCAACGACAAGATCTAAAAAAATGATGTTAAAGAATAGGTTACAACACTACTCCATTCTTCAACATTCTTTCTCATCAAATCTTTATGATCAAATAAATCTTCATGTCCAAAATTTCATTAAAGTATATTTTTCAAATTTGGATATGAGTTTACTTATGATCTTGTTACAAAAATGGATGCACTGGAAATTCTCTTCTACTTGAGAGAATGAATTATTTTTCTAAAATAGAATAGGATAGAATAGAATAAATAAACGAGTAGAATGAATTCACAATAAGACTTCGATAATAAATTTGATTCAAACAATTTCTTCAAATCATTGTTCAATATTCATTTGAAAGGACTACATGGAAAAATGCAGTAAGACCAAGCCTATTTTCGGTAACCATATAGGATCATTTGGAAATCATATTTTATTTTACGTATCTCTTGAAATCTAGTTTTGGAATCCATTTTGAAGTTTTCAATTTATATCACAAATAAAAATGTGATCAAAATCAAAACTAGGTCTCAAGTGAAATGTTGAGGACAGAGTTAGTAGAGCATATATTTGAAGTGTCTAATGGAAACATTTTTATCTGAAATTCATAGGGAAGATAGCCCTTGGAATCTAATTTCCAAAATCAATTTTAATCACTTCAATTATGTATCATATGAAAAATTTATTCTTGAAATACTAACTGCTTGTCGAAAAATCTGCATGGTGACAATTCTAGGTCTTGATTGTTCATTGGCATATTTGAAATACCAAATCATCTTATTTTCAAAACCTGTTTATATGGGAGATATAAATTCAAGTCTAGATTAAGACACAATTTGACTCATCTCAGTTTGAGGTGAAATGAAAATGTTATGCCACATTTAATGATTGCATGTCTTCAAATCAGCATAGAAACACTTTGCCTCCTAGGTCTGTTCATCACCAATTTTGTGATATCAAGCCTAAGAATTTTTAAAACCTGTTTCTACTGGAAATAAAAAAACGAATCTATGTTAATCTCCAAGTGTAATTACATTGATCTAATCTTTATTGAAGAAGTTACACTTCAAATAGTGACTGTTGGTCTAGTTAGAAATTAACAAGAAGCTCCATCAAACATGGCACTCCTTATAATTTTTACCATATCATTTTAAGTTATTTTGAAAACCTATTTATATAGGGGGTAGCCATCTGAACTCACTTCAACCTGGCTTTGGAATCACTCTAATAGGATATCAAAAAAATATTTTGTAAACAAAATACCGCTAGGAGGTCTAGGCTGGCCACCATTCCTCAAAGGGGTAAATAAATGCAATTTGTTTGTATATAATCTTTGGACATGTTTTCTAAGCAATGATTTACATGTTTATTGGAAGAAGAGATACTTTACACCTCTCTTCCTCCATCATCTAATGTTGTATTGCAGGCAAGTGCTATGTTTTTGCAGGTCATAAGAAGAATGAAGGAGTGAACTCCATGGATGAAGTAATTTTTAAAGTCAAATTCATATTCCAGAATATGAATACAAATGTTCAAGTCAAAGAAAAGTGAAAATTTACCTGATTTTGAGTTCATTCAATGAAACTCAAACTCTTGAAGCTTGCTCTTAGATGTTGACCACCAACACCACCAAACCCTACAACATGATCCACATCAAAGCAAAAAGACATGAAGATAATCATCAGAAAAAGCAGTCAAGTTTAGTACCATGTCAAGTCACATCAATCTTCAAAGAAGCCTTTCATATTGAATTCATATTGTTCATGATTTGATCATCATCATTTGTTCATGCTTTGAATTCATATTGCCATCATCTATACTGTATGTTAAGCTCCACGACCATGCTTGTTCAAGTCCAGATTTACTACTATATCATGACTTCAATATAACTTATTTCCATAAGATTTCATACTTCCATACTCCATTACACCCCACCTCCATTCAGAAAAGGAAAAAATAGAAACAGGTCAAAAATAATAAAGGAGTTTGGTTGTGAAAATCCACAAAAGTGGCACAATACAAACTCGAATTCATATTGGAAAACAAACTTGCTTGGCCAATATGAATTCTCTATTTTGTTTTACCCTTTCCTTAGTTTGAGTTTGCAAGAATCATCCTCCAAAATAAACAATACTTAAGGACAAGTCTTCCCATCAGCAAGGGGGAAGGTTCGCAAAAAGATACTTAGTTGTGCAACTGAATTGACGACGGAGCTTGTATTGTTGGCAGTTAGGACCTGAAATATTTTTGAAATCAATTACAGAGGGACCTGAAATGCTAGCAAAAACATGTCTATATTGCATAAAAATGTACATGACAGAGGGGACCTATGTTATCATGAATCAATTGCAGAGGGACCTGAAACGACATCAATAATCAATGGACCGGGTGCAAGCCCCAGAAGTGATGATTGACGCTATGTGATTCATTTTCACTAGTTTCAATCCCACTTCTTCACCCCTGTGAGCAATCACCCGATGCAATGAGTGCTAAGTGAACTTTTCAAAAATCATGAGAAATTAGTCAGTTACGACTACTTCCCATGGAAATGGTCATACGTGAATGACTTACTTAACGCAGTTGAATCCCTAAATGATATCTAATATAATGCACTGTGTAAACCCCCATACTTAAAATCAATGAAGGATGTTATAACAGAAAGCATAAATAAGCTCTATCTATCTACAATATTCAATCAAGACAACTTCATCCAATATTGTTAAAGAATATCAGCATTCATCCAATACTACAGGGAAGTACAAGAATAGTAAGTACAAAATTTTTCTCTTGTAAATTCAATTTTTTGTCAAAATTTTTAGACTTTGTTAAAATTGAGTTAATACCTGAATGCATATTTTATACATTACCTTCATCCTATATCCCTTATTTTATACCCATCATCCTATATTCTACATTTACGTTTACCCTATACCTAATCCAATGTACATATGTACATATTTTTTATTCCATAACCCTAATCTGTCATTATCCTTATAACCTACATTTCCTTCATATATTCCATATTCATTTCATAACCCTAACCCTAAGTGTTTTTCCGTAAAGCAAAATGGATCAAAGTGAGCATTTAATAGGTTGAACCTGCACAAACAAAGCAAGCATTAGTCCTATGGAAACAATTTTAAACATGACCTAAAATTGGTCATTTTAAAATTAAGGAAATCATTGCAATACATATGGAATATCAAACAAACAAAATTGAAATGATATGATGCAATAAGGTGAAGTTATAATGGTAAATTGAATACAATATGATGGAAAACATTATGGAACTATGTTAGGTAAACTTGAGTCGGGATAGAGTCAAAAGTTGACCAGGTTAAATAGTGATGGTTTTGGGGCACATGGTATTGTGCACCCATGGTATTCTGCCCGTGGTATTATATGTAATGGAGCCTATAAAAGGCTGGAAGGACTTCATTGTAATGCATGGCCTGGATGTGAGCGGTGAAGGCTCACTTGGCCGGATTGGCCAGGGTTTTGGCCAAGGATAATGAAATTTCATTATGATTGGGTTTTTCCCCAGATTTGGGGTTTTCCCGGATAAACATGTGTATTTATGTGTTTATGGTTATTGCTGGTTAATTTTATATTTATTCCTCTCAGTAATTATTTATGTTCTTGGGTAAAGTTCTTAACAATTGGCATCAGAGCCATGGTTGACGGTTTGGGCTTCGAATGTATGCCTTCAGTGAAGGATTTATTTTAGCCCAATGGAAATGGTGTTGCAGAGAGCATTGTAAGGACTCTGGACACCACATATCTCCACAATGGTATGATATTGTCCACTTTGGGCCTAAGCCCTCATGGATTTGCTTTTGGACTTACCCCAAAAGGGCCTCATACCAATGGAGATATTTGTCCATCCTTATATATCCATGATCCTCCCCACTTCTAGTCAATGTGGGACTTTGGTCGTATACCCAACAATCCTCCCCTCGAACAAAGGACCATTGAGCCTCCCCTCAAACGATTATCCATCCGTCCACTCTCTAGCAACCAGGATTCTCCGCTCCAATGCGTTGGAAGCACACGCCTTACATGGAGCACCACCTGCCTCGAGAGCTTTCTCTATCCTAGGTCAACTCCTCTTCACCGTGTTGGGACTAGGACACGTCCATGAAGAATCTGGAGCACACTGCCTGTCTTAACCGAGCTCATCAACGGATCCCATCGTGATATTACCGGGGCCCACCACCTTCGTTCGGCATTCCGAGGATTCATCCACTTGGCTAACTTCAGGGCATGGCTCTGATACCACTTGTAAGGAATCTGGACACCACATATCTCCACAATGGTATGATATTGTCCACTTTGGGCCTAAGCCCTCATGGATTTGCTTTTGGACTTACCCCAAAAGGCCTCATACCAATGGAGATATTTGTCCATCCTTATATATCCATGATCCTCCCCACTTCTAGTTAATGTGGGACTTTGGTCGTATACCCAACAATCTCGAGAGATTGCTCTATCCTAGGTCAACTCCTCTTCACCGTGTTGGGACCAGGACACGTCCATGAAGAATCTGGAGCACACTGCCTGTCTTAACCGAGCTCATCCACGAATCCCACCGTGATATTACCGGGGCCCACCACCTTCGTTCGGCATTCCGAGGATTCATCCCCTTCACCGCTCACCTCTAGGCCTTGCATTACAATGAAGTCTTTCCAGCCTTTTATAGGCTCCATTACATATAATACCATGGGCAGAATACCATGTGCCCCAAAACCATCACTGTTTAACCTCCTTTGACACTATCCGAGTCAAGTTTACTTAACAATAAATCAATCTCTTTATCCCTCCCTCTCTTCTTATCTCTCTCAATTCCTCTCTTTGTTCCTTCCTCTCTCTATGGCAATTAATAAAAAATTGTTAATACTGATGTATTCGAACTGAAACAAGAGATTACAATTTCCTCTACTATTTTGCAGAATGGAAATAAAAATTTAGAAACACATGCAATGACATGCAACCATCAACACGAGAAAAACATAATGATTTACAGGGGAAACCAACTAGGAAAACCCCTCCATTATGTTGGGTATGTGTTATATTATTTCCACGAATGGCCCCAGAATAATTTTTTTAGGCATTTTTTTGCATGGTTTTGGGAATGATGGTTCTCTACCCATGATATTTTGTAGATCCGTTCAAAGAAACTACTATTAATGGATTGGTTCTAATCCATGGTTAATGGATTGGGGTTTATGAATGCTTCCACACACACACACACACACGTGTGTGTGTGTGTGTGTATTGTAACATTGAAAGGAATATAATGAAAATCAATGTGGTAGTCCCATTTTGGGATCCAGTGAAAATATTTGTGTGTATTTATTTTATGTTCTTTCCATTGTATATTTTTTGTTCTATTTAAGAATTTGTTTGTAGGTTATTTTTGTATAGGGTTAAAATCTAGATTTTGTATCATAGTTGTTTCAGCTTTAAGGGCATGCCTTTCCTGTTGAGGGGTTTTTCTTGGGCCTGTGGTAGACCCTGTTCAATGGGAGATTTGTGGAATTTATTCTTGTGGTGAAAAACATGGTGAACAATGGAAAGATAGAGATCGAGAAATTTAATGGTTGGAGTTTTGAGCTGTGGAAGCTCAAGATCGAGGACCTGTTGGTGGATCGATATGAGTGGTGTTGTAGATCCAGGAATGACACTAACAAGAATGTTAGCAGAAGATTGGGTGAAGTTAGATAAAAAGGTGAAGAGAAAATTACAATTGTGTCTCTGAGATTCATTATTGTTGAATGTATTAGGGGAAGCTATGATGAAAGCTTTGTGGCACAAGTTAGGGAATTTTTACCAATCTAAGTATTTGCTGAACAAATTGTTCCTGTGGAAAAAGCTATATAACCTGAGGATGAAGGATGGAGACTTAGTGTTAGAGCATCTAAACACCTTTAATGCTATCGTAATCTAGTTTTTATCTATTGATATAAAAAATTCAGACGAAGATAAGTGCATCAAATTATTGTGTTTTGTACCTGATTTGTGGGACAGTCTGGTTGTTGCTATATGTAGCAATACAACCACCTTTAAATTTGATGAATTAATGTCATCCTTGTTGTCAGAAGAGATGAGACGAAAAATATGGAGAGACAAAATGGAGATTCCTTTTTTGTAAGAGGATGGTCCCAAAACGGAAACAAAAATAAGTCCTCAAGTGGAAGATCTAAATCTAGAAGGAGATCTAAGTCTACAAGAAAATCTATAAAGGTATGCTGGAAATGTGGAAAAGAAGGGAACTACAAAAAATATTGTAAATTTAAAACTCCTGAGAAAGAAAAGGGATCTGATGATGCTCCTTCTGCAGAGGAAAAAACTACCTCAGATGAAGGTAGGGATGTGTACTTGGCTTCTTCTTCAAGTACACATGTAGATCACAACGCATGTTTGATTGACTCAGGTGCATCCTTTCACTTTACTCCCCTCTGGGAGTGGTTCTGCAAGTACGAGAAACATGATGGTGGTAATATCTTCTTAGGGTATGACTGGAATACAAGAATCATCAAACGCGGAAAACTCAAGCTGAAGTTTCAAGGTAGAAGGACTAAAATACTTCTTGGTGTTTTACCTATTCTTGCATTGGCTAGAAGTCTGATTTTTGTAAGTAATATGGATGATGCAGGTGTAGAAATAGTGTTCGGGAAAGACACCCGCAAGATGGTTTTTGGAGCACTCGTATTGATGCAGTTAGTTTGAATTGGAACTCTGTAAGAGCTTCTGGGTAGCACTGTTATTGATGGGTGCAACAATTATTTGTTTCCTGAAAGTGGAGTTGAAAATCTAGTGGTCTCTGGAGAAAATACCGTGTTGTGGCATCTAAAAGACTTAGACATATTAGAGAGAAGGGCCTGTGAACACTGCATGGTAATGGTATGGTAGAAGGTGTGTCTAATTTCTCTCTAGATTTTGATTTTTGTGAACATTTTGTATATGGGAAGAAAAATTGACTAAGTTTCCCCTCTAGTGCTAATAGGGCGAAAGGGATATTAGAGCTTTTGCACAGTGATGTTTCTGGACCAATGTTTATTCAATCACTGGGTAATTCTGTGTACTATGTATCATTTATATATGAATTCTTGAGGAATACATGGATATATTTATTCATGAAGAAATATGAAGTCATGGAAAAGTTTAAATAATTTAAGGCTCTAGTGAAAAATCAAACAGAGAAGAATATTAAGGTGTTGAGCATAGATAATGGTGAAGAATTTTGCAAGAAGGAATTTGAAGAGTTCTGTAAGAAGTGTGGTATATAATGGAAGAATACTACTCCATACACACCTCAACAAAATGGATTTTCCAAAAGAATGAATAGGACGTTGATGGAAAAAGAAAGGAGAATGATTACTGGTGTCGGTTTAGGTTAAGAACTCTAGGAAAAAACAGTGGATACTACATGTTACCTATTTAATAGATCACCTTCATCAACGTTGGAGGATAAGACTCCACATGAGGTATGGACTGGTAAGAAACCCTCTCTCTCACATCTCAGGGTATTTGGCTATGATGCATATGTACATGTTCCAAAGGAGAAAAAACCCAAGTTGGCTAGTAAGTATGAAATATGCATCTTTATTGGGTATAAGGATGGTTTAAAAGGTTATAAGCTTTGGAACCCAAAAACAAAGAAGGTTGTGTACAACTAATATGTGGTGTTTAGAGAGATGAAGGATATTATTAAACATAAAGTGCTACCAAAGGAACCTAAAAATATAGAGTTTGAACTAAAGGAGGAAGAATTAGACTCTACAACAGAACACGAATCATAAGAGAAAGAGCCACAAACTCCATCTTTGAGAAGATTAGTTCAAGAGAGAAGGAAGCCAGAGAGGTACAGTCCATCTGCTTTCTATTCAAATTTTACTTTATCTATTATTGATGATGATCCCAAAATTGTTAGGGAGGCAATGGATTTAGAGGACGGAAAACTCTAGAAAAAGGCCATGGTTGAAGAAATGGCATCTTTGGATAAAAATGAGGCTTTGGATCTGGTGGAGTTTCCAGCAGGAAGGAAAACCATTGGAAACAAATGTGTGTTTAAGAAGATGAATGCAAAATGGCAAGGTGGAGAAATACAAAGCTCGATTGGTAGCAAAAGGTTATTCCTAGGTTCCGGGAATTGATTTTGGTAATATTTTTTCTCCTGGTGCCAAGTTAGCTTCTATTAGATTACTTTTATCTATTGTTGCTACTTTTTATTTTGAGGTTGAAAAAATTGATGTCAAGAAAACATTTCTTCATGGGGATCTAGAAGAATAAATCTACATGAAGAAACCTAAAGAATTTGTGGTGAAGGGTAAGAAGGAACTCGTATGTAGGTTAAAAAAGTATCTTTATGGGTTAAAACAATCACCAAGGAGGTGGTATCAGAAATTTGATACATATATATGGGTACTTGTCTTCACAAGGAGAAAAATATATCACTGTGTGTTTTAAATTAATTGGTGGTTGTGTTATTTATTTGGTCTTGTATGTGGATGATATGTTGTTGGTTGGAAATGACAAAGAAATTATTCAGGATTTGAAGACCCAATTGTCCTCTAAATTCAACATGAAGGATATTGCTGCTGCAAACTATATTTTGGGCATGGAAATAAAATGAGATCGTGCAAATAAGAAGCTCTAGTTAAACCAAAGAAAGTATGTTGAGACAATATTTCAGAGGTTTAATATGCAATATAGTAAACCAGTGAATGTTACTATTCTTGTAGGTGTAAAGTTATCTATTGAATATTGTCCCAAGACAGAAGAAGAAGAGGAGGACATGTCTCGTGTTCCATATGTGAGTGTAGTTGGTAGCCTGATGTATGAAATAGTCTGTACTAGACTAGACATTACACATGTAGTGGGAGTATTGAGCATGTGTATGTCAAAATCGGGGAAGGAACATTGGACATCAATGAAGAGGGTTTTTAGTTATTTTTGTGGCACTAGTGATTATGGTTTGTTCTACCAAAGAATACTAGGGTTGGACAAAGTTTTGGACATTCATGGCTATGTTTGATGCAGGCTAGGCTAGAGATCTGGATCGAAGAAGATCTACAAGTGGGTATGTGTTTAACCTATTTAAAGGAGCATTCGGTTGGATGAGAAAGAGATAGTCTATAGAGGCACTTTCAACTACATAGGCTAAGTACATGGAAGCCACTCATGCAAACAAGGAAGCAATTTGGTTGCAAATATTGTGTTCAAGTATGGGGTTGGTACAACGAACTATAAGGATAGGCTGTGACAACCAAAGTGAAATTTTGTTGGAAAAGAACCCTGCTTATCATTTAGAAACAAAGCACATTGATGTTCAATATCACTTTGTCATTGATATGGTTGAAGACAAAAGGGTGTTGCTGGTAAATGTGGACACTTTGAAGAATGTTGCAGATGCATTAACGAAGTTTGTGA
>APFE030550691.1:17764-28126 GCA_000404065.3 Pinus taeda
TCGGGAAATTGAAATTTAGATTGTTGAAAGATGAAACTGTTATGAAACTATATAACTTTATTTAATGATAGGTTTAAGTTAGGGAAATAATTTTTTACCAACAAGTAAATTAATATATCCATTGAACTAATTTTTGGGAAAAAATAATATATCTATTGACCCTCAAATTATGGCAATCTAGGTACACTGTTGTAATTAATAGAAATGAAGAAAAAATCAAAGTTTTTTAAATTTATTAATTTTCTATCATTTAAAAGAAATTAGTATTAATGTTAAAAAAAATAGTAACAATGTTTATTGAATAATTTATATTTCAATTTTGTTGAGGGGGCTTTGGATTGACGACGAATGGGTGCACTATTAAGGAAATCCTCGCGATAGGTCATTGGCAATAGGTCATTGGTTCAAATCCTCGCTGGGTGCTTACCTACCAATATTAATATATTAATATATATTTTTTTTTTTAATTTTGATTTAAAATCATTTTATTAAATAAATTTATTCAAATATTTAAACATCTCCAAAATGCTTAATTTATACAATTAATAACTTAAAATTTTTAAATTATTATTAAAATAAAATTAAAAAAATTCAGATACAATCTTCATATATTACATTTTAAAAAAAAATATAACATAAACAAATATAAATGTAATACTATAATCAGAATTATTGGCAAGATAAATAAAAGTATATTATAAATCTCAAAATGCTTAATTTATACAATTTTATTAATTAAAAATATATTATATTAAAATTAAACATAATAATAATCTTCAGATACAATCTTCATATATTCACACTTTAAAAAAAATTATACTGTAAACTATAAACAAAATATAATGTAATACTATAATCAAATGTAATTGGGCTAAGATAAATAAAAGATAAACAATAATGGTCGTGGAAAAAGTCTACAACGTAGGTGTATGTATAATGTGCTTTTCTCTTAAAAATTGGAATGATTAAATAATTGAATCTTGCAGAACTTATGTTGAGAGCTAAGGGTCATGGAAACAAGCCTACAACGTGATCGAGGTGTGTGTATAATGTGCTTCTTTCTTAAAAATTTGGAAGGATTAAATAATTGAATCATATTACCTCCTGCATAACTTATGTTGAGAGTTAAGTGGTATATCTAGCGTAAAATGCAAAGGACCAGTTTTGAGAGCAATATCAATGAAATAGATTTCTTGTCACATTAAACGGAGTTGCATACCCCATGTTGCCCAAAAACTATATTTGGTAGGCTTATTTTGGATTATTTATGTCTTTAAAGGTGGAGAGTATAGAAATAGTGGCAAGATTAGTGGAATTATTCATTCTAAATTTTCAATACAATACAATAAATAAAGTTGTTGGATTTGAAATTCTGCACTATTTTTGTACCAAAGGAATCTGTTTATAGTTTTGGGTTTTGATTTAGTGATTTAGCATAGCAGTTGAATGAGGATGTGCTACTTCACTAAGCTTTCAGTTTGTTTGATAATAACTGCACATTCAAATAGCACACGCACATAACTAGGATATCAAAAGATCAACAATATGTTCAGAATTGAGGAATTCCAAGATATGACAAAATCAAAATCAGACAATTTTGAAACAAAAGATTTAAAAAATAAAACATTTAGTCATTGAAAGCTCTGAAGATATGAATCATGACCTAAAGATATTGAATAGCATTGTCAATGGCAACGTGCATCCAAGTAGCAAATATAAAACACCAAACTCTACCACTTTGTTTTTCTTTCTCTGTCGGGCTGTAACTTTCACGTTTTCACGAAACCCTTAATCTGCCCAAGAAGAATGGTGATTTGGAGGTTACATATGTTTTTAGGTAATTCATTAAACATATAGTAACCTATCCAAATGTTGGAAATGATTTTATCCAAGGGAGCTAAATCCATAATCTTCCACTTCCACTTAGCCTAATATTTCTATTACAAAAAAAAAAAAATGTAACAAAAAAAACAGTGATAATTAGAAAAAAAATTATATTTAATTTCATTTATATGAAAATCTAGATTGTAATATTAAAATTTCACATACACCTTTGAATGGATTAATTTTTTTATATTGATATGGATTTTATATATTTGTTTTAATAGAAAATTAAAATTAACAAATTTCTAATAAAATTTATTAGATCACAAATCATTTATAAAATGAGGATTAATATTGATATTTCTTATAGTTTTTTCACAAAATGTATTTTAAAAAAATCATACAAAAATATAGGGTTTTTTATTTCCTTTTATTTTTAAAAAATCAAGAAGTGATATAAAAAAAATCATACAATTAAATAAAAGGGAAATAAAACTAAAAAAACAAATTAACAGCTATTAAATTAAGAAGTTACTAAAAAGACCTCAACCAATCAATTTACAAATCAATAAATTTAACTAATAATAAAAAATACATTCGTAAGTTAAACTATAAATAAACGACCATTTTTTTGGTAAACAACAAACTAATCGCATAAAAAATGAACAATAAACATTATACGGCATGCCTACAACAAAATATATAATAATTATTAATATAACATATACATGTAAATATTATATTATATTATTTAATATTAATATTGAATTACAACTTGCACAATGGAAAAAACCATTACAAAACCAACTTAAATTAAAAAAAAAAAAAAAAAAAATTGAGTTAATTAAATTTTTGATATTCATGAGTTTTTTTTAGAGAGAAAAATCTGCATAGTATTATATTGAGTCAATATAATGAGATCATAAGATACAATATGGATCAAGAACTGTGTAGGTGATCAGTGACCCCAAAGGTCAAATGAAACAGATCCAGACATCTCCAGAACATCATAATAAGAAACAACTACGTATATACAAAGTACCCATAGACAAACATACAGTCTTCATGTTGTTGTCACATAAAATAAAAATGTGGAAAAACTGTGTACGAAAAAACCAAATACAAAAAAGGGAGAGAGACAAAAGATCATATCCCAGGAATTGAGAAATCTTGTATGTAGCAAAAACTGTCTCCTCGGAAACCTTTAAGGACCATAGTCCCGGCTCTAAAGATAGACCCATCTTTGACAAGCGATCAACACATTTGTTTTGGGCGCGGTAGATGTGATGAATGGAGCATTGATCCAGCTCATTCCATAAAAACGATATCCTGTCCAACCATCCAGCCAAGTGAGGGCAGCGGATGTGGCATGTACCTTTTACACGGTCAATCATTGTTTTGGAATCCCCGAAGATAGATATGTTTTTTATACCGAAAAAAACACAGAAAGCAAGCAAACCAGCGAGTGCTCTAGCCTCGGCCAGACCGTTTTTGCTGTGCCCACCATTTTGTGATAGGAAGTATTGAAGCTCTTCGTCCATTTTGACGTGGACACCGCAACCACATGTGTTTAACTGCTCGGCCCCGTCGAAAAAAGCACATGGAAGATTTCTGTGAGGGACAAGGGTCTCCATATTGCAATTCTTATTCCGCCTGTGAGATTTGAATGGCAGTCCATCATGCAATGATATAATGAGGTTCATGGATGACTCTAAAGGCTCTTTAGAATCATTGAAAATCTTGGCGTTTCTCCATTTCCACAAACTCCATAATGTCATAATAAAAATAGATTGACGAGAGTCCCTTTGCAGGCACCACCATTTAAAAGCATCCTATATAGAAACAAAAACCACATTAGGAAAACCAAAAAACAATGACAATTTATACCATATCTGGAGAGTGTATTGGCATCGGAAGAACATGTGAAGGTTGGACTCCTCATCAGCTTCACACATAACACATCGACTCGGACCGTGCCAACATTTCTTCCTTAAAATTTCCCAGGGCAGATTCCTGTTGTGAAAGACCAACCACGAAAACATGATCATTTTGGGAGGGCATATAACATTCCAAAATCTCGTGGGGAAGATTGAGCAGGGGTCAGCATTCTTAGAACAAATCATATCGGTGTAGATATCCTTTACACGCACAGACGACTTAGCTTTAGGGGCAATCCATGTGAGTGAATCCGTTGCTCCGGATCTATGAATCCCCATACTGCAGATTACATTTCTAACCGAATTCCATACCAAACAGAGCGAGTCAGGTAAGTTGAGCTCGTGGGCATCTTTCCAAATTGGAGAAGGCCCATTCCAAAAGGCAATCAGCTTATCCCATGTAAAAAAGCCTCTTCTGTGGAATAGATCGAGGAGACAGACGGGGAATAAGACTTCTTCGCAGCCGCCTACAATGGAATCAAGACCGATCATGATACGGTTGCCAGCAAACAGGTTCCATCTGAGGTTCTTCAAAAAATAGGACTGTATCTTCCTGATACTTAGCCAGATAGCGGATCCATGTCGAACGCCTATAGAACCACGCCTGTACCAAAACTCCATATCTCTGTTGAGCATGTATTTCTTTCTGATAGTCAGACTCCAAAGACCCTCTCCAAAAATGCCTCGCCATAGAGTTTTGCATAGGAGCGCTCTTCCGAAAGTGCACATGTCCAGTAAACCCCAACCCCCCAGCTTTTTTGGAAGAGAAATTTTATCCAGCTTGACCAAATGAATTTTGTTCCTGGAAGATTTACCGCCCCATATAAAATTGGCCATCAATTTGTTCATCTCGAGTATGATACTCGAAGGAAGGAAAAAAACATGAGCCCAATAAATAGCCAGTTGAGCTAAAACGACCTGTGTAAGAACAATTCTACCATCTAATGAAAGGGATTTGAATTCCCAGGCCAATATCTTCTTGTAGAATCTTTCCACCATCCACTGCCAATCGGCTTTGCAGTAGCCCTTAGCCTTTAGATGGAATCCCAGGTACTTCAAGCCTCCATTGATCGATCTGGAATCAATACCAATCAGGTCCACAATCCATGTCACCAGCACCATGTTCGTGTCATTGTGGAAAAGAGAGGATTTACTTTTATTAATATATAAACCAGTAGCTTTCTGAAAACGGTCCAAAATATCATTAAGACAAATCCAGGATGCTCTACACAACATAGCAAAGATTAGCACATCATCAACAAAGAGGTTGTGAGAAAGGTAGATTTCCTTACATATCCTGACCGGTCGACATCTTTTTTCAGCAACAACCTTGTTGATCTGAAGACTGAGGGAGTTCATCGCCATTATAAAAATAAGAGGAGAGAGGGGGCATCCCTGTCAGAGACCCCTCTCTGCGAAGAAGAAAGGAGAGGGCATTCCATTTATAATGACCGAATAGTGGACATTTTCAATGCAAGACATGATCCAGTTGATGGATTGAGGAAAAAGACCGATCTTTGCCAACATACATCTAATGAAACCCCAGTCCAAACAATCGTATGCCCTTTGTAAGTCGATCTTAAGAATGGCCGCGTCCATGTTCCTCGAAATCATAGCAAAAAGACATTCTTAGGTAATTGCCACAACATCCAATATATTGCGGCCCTTTAAAAAAGTGTGCTGGTCCTTGGGGAGGAAAGAGGCCAGTGTCGGTTTCATTCTTTCCGCTATGATTTTGGAAATGATCTTGAAGGAGATATTACATAATGAAATTGGTCGGAAATCATGGAAGGATTCAGCACCTGTATTTTTGGGAATTAAATCAATCTGAGTCGATGAGAGGATGTGGTGAATGGAGCTCGTCAATCGGGAAGCCTCGACCATCCGCAGTAGGCCGTCTTTTAATATATCATAAAAATGAGAGATAAATTCTATGGTCCAACCGTCGGGCCCGGGGAATTTGTCCTTTTTGAAAGCCTTGATAGTGCCAAGAAGCTATTCTTTGGAGATGGGCTGGAAAAAGTTCGCATTCCCCTCGTCTTCATACATATTAGGAAACAGCTCGATACCCCATAGAGTATCACGAAAATCACAGGCATTCTTTCATTTATATTGATTTTTGAAATGCCGCATTACCTCGTTTGAGATGTCGCTTTGTGAAACATAATAACCTCCGCTGCCATCATTGATTCTCCATATAGTATTTTTTTCCCATTTGGCGTTTGCGTGCTTGTGGAAAAATTTAGTATTTCGATCACCGTCCTGGAGCCATATAGCACGACTTTTGAGCTACCAAGTTTCCTCCTCCTGTCCCAATAAGATCTGTTTTTCCTTTTCCAATTCTCTTAAACGGCACCTGGTGCCGAGAGAGAGGTCATTCACGGCAGTTTCCTCTAGGATGTTGTCCAATTCTGCTTGGATGGAAAGGAGCGGCTGTTTGTTCTTGATCCTCTTTTCTTTTTGCCATTTATTTGTCACTTTCCTCATAACCGCCAGCTTCTCTCTAAATGTCAAAAGATGCGGAGATGTATCATTTGATAGCTCTTTCCAAGACTTTGATATGGTGTCGTTGAACTCTGGGTCCTCTAACCAAGTGCGGTTAAATTTGAACAGGTTACCTAATCTAAAACCTTTTTCCCACCAGCTGAGGAATATGGGTCTATGATCAGAAGTGAAAGCGTTCCCAATGGAGGATACATGCATGCCCATCTTGTCTATAATATCAGTGTGCACAATGAAGTGGTCGATCCTCTTGGCAATGTAAGCCTCACCCGTCCTGTTGTTATCCCAAGTGGGTAGCAATTTAAAAGGAGCAATATCCACGAGATTATTGTTAAGAAGTTCCATCCTCACACGATCAGCAATCAGATCATTTTTTCTGCAGTTGCCCCAACATTCGTCAGAGCTTAAAGTAAGATTTAGGTCTCCTGCAATCATTAGATATTCCAGCTCAAAAAAACCCGATGCACACATTTTTTACCAAAAAGGAAGTCTGTTCTTATAAGGAGCATAGGTGTTCAGAATATTAAGATGGAAATTGTGACCCCTGATAGACGCCGATAAAAGAATTCCTGCGAAACACTTGTAAGCCCTGGCATTGATCCAATCAGGAACCCATAAAGCTGCTAACCCTCCAGAGAGGCCCCTAGCCTCAGAGGCAACCATATACCAAGAAGGAAACATCTTTCGAAAATATGAGATGAAGATTTGGCTGTTGTGCATGGTTTCTTGAATAAGAATAATCTTAGGACGAGTCGATTGGAAAATTTCCCTTAGCGCCAAAAACTTCGGGTTTGCGCCCAAACCCCTAATATTCATGGAAACAATAAAATCATTTGGAAGGCTCACCAGCCATGCTCGCTCTAAGAGGCTGTGAATCAGACATGTCGAGAATGGGGACATCGACGAGAGAGAGATTCCGAACTCCGCAATCTGAAATAGTCGTCCTCCCCTTAAAATGACGACTCCCACCTTTGTGGGTTTTCCGAACAGTGATGTTCTTAGCCGAGGCCGGGCTGATGAATGGAGGGGAAGGACACAGAGGCTTGTGAATGGTAAGAGGCTCTAACTGGAGGGATTTTTTGCAAAGCAGAAGATCAATGTCGCTGTCGAATCCATTTGTTGGGGATGTCTGAGGGGAATTTAAAGGAGAGGAGATCACCAAGGGCTCCTTACCTTTTGAGGATGAAGGAAGGAGTTTGACTGGGGAAGGGGGAGAGGATGATATCGAGATGGGGTGGGATCCAACAATAAAATCTTTGAAGAGCAGGGGGGAAGGAGATGGGACAGACTTATCATCCAGAGGCTCGGGAATGGGCGCACAAAAGCTGGAGGAGAGCTTAAGAGAGTCAAGGCAAACAGGCATCCCCGGGGAGACCATGCGAGCATCAGGGTCAGGAGAAAGGTCCCGAGGAGATAGACCCCAAGGGGAGACAGGATCCTTGACATTTTGAACCAAACTGTCCAATTGGCCTGGCGGGGAAAAGCTCGCAGGGGATGAAAGGTTCCTTTCAGATAGGGGCACAGAAGACGCGACCCGATTACTACGACGGAACACCCTGGACTTCGGAGCAACCTTACGCCTGCAATTCTTAATCAAATGCCTAGTCCTGTGACAAGAGGATTAACGAAAACGGATACCCCAAAAGTCAAGGCGCTGATAAATTTTGGAGCGGCCCCACATGATCTCGATGTGGTCAGGATAACCCCTCATGAATGCCTTCTCAATGAGAATCCAGGCAATCCTTTTATCTTTTTCAACGCGGCACCAAGGATCGACATAAATAAACCTGCCGATGGAATTCCCAATCACAGTGAGAGATTCTAAGGACCAAAACTCCAGAGGAAGATTCGGAAGTTTAACCCAAATTGAATGGTTAGATGGCGTGTTCTTTAAAGGATCAAATCCGATATACCACCTGTAGAGAGCCAAGAAGCTCCTACCACACACCCACGAACCGTTGAAGATAATCTCTAAATCTGAAGCCTTGAGGAAGTGAAAAGAATACCATTCTTTCATGAGACGCGAAATGATGGGGGTGTATCCAATTAAGGGCCGCCATCGATCATCAAACCATTTTCTCATGACCGCGTCGTCCATTTCCGCGAAATGCCACCTACCCACCAGAGCCAGTTTTTGAAGGCTGTCAATTCTATCCGAGAGATGCGAACTATCAAGAGTGATAGCCCGAGGCGGGGGGGATATTTTGACAAGATTCCTATCTTTGTTGTAATGTGATGCGTGTTCATTGTGAAGCCCTTTCGATGCACGGGAAACACCATCCCCCGGAGGGGGCCCCTCTGTCTTGTGCCACGTAGGCTTGATGATCAAGTCGTCCACCGTGTCGTGCCATCCAACAGACACTTTGGAAACCTCACGTGACTTTTCAGCCAGGATGGCGGCCCAGACCATAGCCTCCGTGGCCGATGCGTCTGACCCAACATCCATAGAAGCATGAGAAAATCACAATGCAGGATAGGGTGGTATAGAAGATTAAATACACCCAGGATGGAAACTGAACAAAACACCCAGATGAAAAGAAAGCTAGATCAGAGGAATTTAAGGAGGATAAATCCATCGGGATCCTCACATGGAAAACTATGGAAGAAAAGTAAGTACTAAAACGGGCCAGACACAGATGGAAGGTCGGGTCTCAGTCAATGCAGATGACGATAGCAACCGCCAAAATGAAAAAATAGGGATGCAACTAGATCATAAGTACTACCATGAGTAAATACAACATCATGAGAAGGATAAGAGCATTCACTCCATGAAAATTTGAAAAAATTTCCGGGGAAAGAAACGAGAAAACCAAGCCTGGAAAGATTACCGAAGAATTCTTCCGGTCGCCGCAAAGGAGGACGTAACAGACACCAGTTCGAGATGGCAAAGCATCGAGGGAAAAGAAGCAGCTAGGATGAAGAGGATTCCTGGAAATCTAAACAGCAACAATACATTAAAAATACGCACCACCATTTCCCAATTCAAAACCGGAAATCAGTACATGGCTTGTAGATGACAATAGAATGTTTGAATCTAAGGAAGAAGGCCTTTAACATCTTTGTGACCCAAAACATGAATAGCCTGAAAGGATAACAGATGTCCAATACCAGAAGGAAAACCAGAAGAATCGAGAGATATAAAAATAAACAATAATAATACCTACAGTCAAAATACTTCAGTAATTCCAGGATTCCTATGGATAAAAACAACCAAGCACCGAGGCATTGTAGATAATTAAAAAAAAAACCTTTATAAGAAGATGTATAGTAAAACTAACCTCGAAACCATGATAATTACCGAGAGCAAGAGCGCCAAGATCCCCATGCGCGACACACCGCCAGGGCAGTGGGAGGCTAGCAGTAACAAGGGATATGAATAAGGAAGAGAGATAAAGAAACAGGGAAAGATAGCCTCCCCAAACTGCAGGGAGGGGCGGCCAAAGGGCCAGGAGGCCGAAAAACTCCCACGGCCGCAAGACAGCTCCTCTTAAAAAGAAAGCCGGGATAGGGCGTCAACACGCCGAAGGGAGGGTCCATAAAAACTACCACCTGGTAACGCGACGTGGAGATGGTTGGCATGCAAAGAAGGAACCGAGACGTGGCAATCTCGACAAAAAGGAGGCAGTCCAGACGCACCCAAGAATGATTGGACCAGACAATCGAGGTGGAGCAGGTTATTAGCTGTAAGAACGACGACGGAGAGCACTGATAGGCTTGTTACGTACACTACTAAATACTAGTCTGCATGCGGGTGTTATACTGGTCAGTGAATAAGTTGTTAGATGGGATTTTTTTCTCTTAATTACAACTTTTTTGAGTTGGAAACTTGATACGGAGAATACTACGTTTGGTTTTTCCCTTCCTTTTTTTTTGAGTTGGAAACTTGATATGGAGAATACTACGTTTGCTTCCCCTTATTTTTGAGTATCGTTGGTTATGTTTAGTGAATGTTATTATTCTCATTCCAAAATTGAAATTTTTTGTTTAAATTTTGCAACTTTCTCAATGCTCAAATGTTTGAACTTCATTTTGAGTCTTTAATTTTTTATTTTTATTTTGAAATACTATTTTCTTCCTTATAGTTTAATATTTGAAATAA
>APFE030550691.1:47707-88509 GCA_000404065.3 Pinus taeda
CATAACAAAAAATCCATGCAATCCTTCCTTGGTCAAATCAATTTTGTAAAGAGATTTGTTCCAGATTTTTCACGAATCGTATCCCCTTTACAAACGATGATAAAAAAGAACTCTAATTTTATATGGGGCCAAGATGAACATGAAGTTCAACCTGATGAGACAAGCTATTATTAATGCTCCATCTTTAGCAACTCCAAAATTTTCAGAGCCTTTTATTTTATACACATTTGCCTCAGATAGGTCATATGCTGCGATACTCACTCAAACGAATCAAGAAAAGGCGGAAGCACCAATTGCTTTTTTCTGTTCAAATTTATAGGGTGCTGAATTAAATTATTCAGATGTGGAGAAACAAGCTTATGCTGTTTTCAAAGCAATCAAATACTTCAGACCTTTTCTACTCAAAACCCATACTAAAATTATAGTACCGTTTCCAGCGGTAAGGAATCTTCTAGTACAAAAGGATGTGGGTGAGAAAAGGGCCAATTGGGTTACTGCCTTACAGAATATGACATAGAAATTAAACCAGCAAACATTGTAAGAGGTCAAGGCTTTTGCAAAATGTTGGCTGAAGCATCGCAAATTTCTGAAATTCCATCTGTAGAGGTACAAATGTGCGAGGTAAGCCTATACGATGCAAAGTCATTATACGTTGATATCATTTATTATCTTAAGAACGGGTATGCTCCTTCACACCTCGATCATACTAAGAAAAGAGCTCTAAGGTTGAAAGCCAAACAATATCAGCTCATAAATGATATTCTTTTTAGAATGAATTACGATTATGTTCTCCTTAGATGTCTTGAGAAATATGAAGCTGAAAAAGTTTTGCAGGAACTCCACGATGGGCCAGTAGGCGGACACTATGTTGGAGATGCTACTACACATAAAATCTTGCACGCAGGGTATTACTGGCCCACATTTTCAAAGACTCGCACAGTTACGTGAGGAAATGTCAAGTCTGCCAAACTACTGCTGGGAGACAAAAGAAGCCATCCTTACCACTACAACCAATTAACATCGAGCAACCTTTCAGTCAGTGGGGATTGGACATAATAGGTGAGATCGTTCCTCACTCTTCCAAGCAGCATAGATATATCCTTACAGCAACAAATTATTTTATTAACTAGGTAGAAGCAGTTCCACTCAAGACGACTAAAGCTGAAAATATCATTGAGTTCATAGATCAATTTATAATCACCAGGTTTGGATTGCCTTCCGCTTTAATGTTTGATAATGCATCATACTTTTCTGGAAATGCAATGACTGAATTTGCACTTAAAAGAGGATTCAAACTTAAATATTCGGCCAGTTATTACCCACAAGGCAATGGGTTAGCCGAGTCTACAAATAAAAACCTAATCAGGATTATCAAAAGAACAGTAGACCAAAACCATAAAAATTGGCATAAATCCTTAATATACGCTTTGTGGGCAGACTGAATAACGAAAAAAGCTTCCATCGGCACTTCTCCCTTTAATTTAGTTTATGGGAAAGAAGTGGTTCTTCCGACTCATTTAGCAATTCCCTCTTTGGCTCTAGTTCAATACATTGATGAAGTACCAACTTCCTCATTACACCTAAGACAAATGGAAATAATCAAATTAGAAGAACAACGAGAACAAGCTAAGAAAACGCATGCTCATCATCAAGCACTAGTAAAATCCTCTTTTGATTCAAACATAATGACCATAAAAGATTTTTAGATGGGAGACTTAGTTTTAAAATGGGACAAGGCACATGAAGAAAAGGGGAAGCATACAAAATTTCAAAGAATGTGGCTTAGTCCTTTTCAAATTGTAGAAGTCTTAGGTCCATCAACATTTGTGTTACAGGATTTAGCAGGTAAAAGAGACTCTTTGCCTGTCAATGGACAAATTCTAAAGAAATATTTTCCATAGACGATTATTCTTCTATTTTTGTAGAGTAATAGTTTCTTTTCATAATAAAAACCAGTTGTGAATGGTTACATTAGGCATTTACGAAAAAGAAACCAACTCTCTTTCAAATTTTGATTTTTCGCTTGTATAAATAGCGAATTTTTTGGAAAAAATGATCTTTATTATTGAAAGATACAGTTAAAAACTCTAACCTAGATATGACACTAGTTTCAACTTCATAAAGTTTGCTGAAAACAACCTTTAGTGAAGAAATTGTTTTATATCAGTACAATGAAAGGTATCAATAACAAAATAAAGATTCTCCGTAGAACAACTACTTCCAAAAACTCTATCATTGTCGTCTAGAGCTATCCAAAAGGAAACAATGACTTCCTCCCTGCTAAGGAAATCACATCTTTCAGAGGAACAATCCAATGATACATTTCATCTTGAAGAATGAGAGGTCTCATCACGAGCCGGCTTATCATAATCACAGATATTATAACTTGCTGACTTTGCCAAATACTGCATACCACAACATGGCAATGACTTAATATTGTTACAATCAAGAGGCAAGGGGTCTCATCACGAGCCAGCTTGTTCAGCAAAGTTATAAATCGAGTGAATGACTGTGTTATAAATTGGCCATCAAACAAAGACATTGTTCTTTAAGAATAAAAAAGAAAATCAAAGCAATAAGTGTGGATGTGGATTCTTCTTTGAGAATTGTAGGTTTCTTTAAGTAGGATACAGGATCATTGCTGGGTAACAGGTAACCCTGTCGAGGCTATAAACACCTGCTGGCAGTAGAGGCTCTACTTACGACAAATGAGCATATTTAAAACTGGTTTACAGAGAAGACTTTGTTTTATCTTTACAGACCAAGTAATGACTGATGTAAATACAAGGACTAACTTGAGGGAGCAAATAATCAAAGTTGAAAATAGCTTAAACAAAATGTCATTGACAGGTTAGAACATAATGTACTTTTTCTTTCTATAATAAAGTTTAATTTTCTAAAAATTTCCTGTTTTGGAAGTCGAAAAAATTCAATAGAAACACAGAGATAACTCTTTCTTCCAAGTGAATCACCAATTGTTGTGGCCACCAACAACCCCCCTCCTTATGAAGTGTTATTGCTAATACTAAATAAGTGGGACCCTTAGTAAAAAATTGGAAAAAAAATCAATTGTTGTTATATTTCCTTTTAGATGAAACTTACAACATCATGGACTTAGGAAAATACCTTTGAAGAATCTAAAAAAACTTAAGTTTCATAATGAAGAAAGTAAATTCACTCCTTAAGAGATATCGCATCGCGCAAAGAACGATAGGGTACCTTCTAATGAGCCAAAATGATAAAAAACACGATATTACGACGCAAAACTCCATCGCATCGCATGCATTAAGAAGCACCCACATTGAAAAACCTCAAAATCACCGATATGCGATGTCGCATATCGCACATCGCAAAAATCACATAAATTACACAATGATTATAACGATTAAGCGATTTGCGATTTTGCGATTAAGCGATCTGCGATTTTGCGATTTTGCGATACTATGATATTGCGACCAAGCAATCTTGCGATAAAACAGCACAATGAAATTGCGATAATGCGATACAACGATCTGCGATATCGCAAAGAAAAATCGCAAGACCTCTCCATCGCAGTTGGTTCTGGCTCATTATTCGAGAAAAAGTTTTTAGGCCAAGAACTGGTCATGCACTTTAATGCAAATTAATGAGTTGTTGCCAGTTGTTAATGAAGTATGGTGTTGTGTTTTTTGAAGAACTAGTTCACGTAAGGTGGCGTGTTTTGCATATCTTCGACATTTAAAGTTTTCTTGTCATTATTTTTATCATTACTTCCACCTCAATTGTAAACTGCAGGAACAAAGGACAAAGCGTTATACAAGGCAGTATGCAGGAAACTATGAGGAGGAAAGGCAATACTCCAATGTCCATTTCGGAAGGCACACCTAATCCACTTAAGGGAGAGAAAGAGCTGCAAAACTCTTTTGAGGCATCCATCACAGATTTCTCATATACAGCCATGGTTGAATGGGTACTAAACGATGCTGATACCAGAAATAGACAATTTAATGCTCAGGGTCAAGAGCTCACGGAATCACTATTTTTACAAATTTTGAGCTTTATACCCGATAAGAGAAAAAGGCGCAAGAGGCGAAAAACACATCAGGGAAGCCCGGATCAAGAAAAAGAGGCAATTTCCGATGCGCGATTAGTGCTTAGTGCTAATCGCGCATCGCTAAGAAAACTTGCTCGAAAAGGAAGGCTTCTAATTACTTAGTCACCTGCAAGCCCCGAAATTGCAAGAAAGCAGTGATAGAAACACACTGGAAACAGAAAGCTAAAGAAAAAGCAGAAGCAATCCAAGGGTTAACCAAGTTGAAATGGGATTATTACCAGGCATACATGGTAAAGCCACATAGTCATTGGATGACTCTCAGGTATATCATCGATTTTGCTGAGAAGATAGTGCTAGCTCTTGCTGATTATGTTTGCTTAACTCAACCAAAGACGGAAGACAGTCAGCCGACTCTAATCAGGCAGATACTGAATGCTTGCGACGTTAAGGAGCAAATTTAGAAATAGTTAGATATTAGATTTAATTTTAGAAATAGTTTTACTTAGAAAAAGGACAGTCATTTAAACTGAATCCTGAATTTCTGTAAATAAGTTATTTAGCTAGTAGTATTTAAACCCTTCTCATGCATTTAGAGAAGGGTCCAAAAATTTATCAAAAACTTGTCCTCAGAACATGCACTTTTGCACCCTCAGAGGAGTTTTTGATGAATGAATGGAACAGGGTTTATTTGATATTTACATTTGATATCTGCTATTGATGTTGCACTTCTGTACTCTTAGTGGATGTTAAATCAAGGAGAGATAAATCAATTGTCACTTGAAGCTCATGAGTAGGACTAATTATAAATGGTACTTTTATCTCTGAACCATTTCTGCTTATGCATTAAAGTGATATTTAGTTTTCAGTTGTTTATATATTACAGCGTGGATGCCTGAGTTATCATTTGGCACTTTTGTACGGTGATAACTACTTATTTATGCTTAGTGTATGAATAGCTCATTTATGCGATAAGTTTTTCACAACTGTTTCGTCTAACTTCTTATACGAAGTAGTTCATCTTTATTGAATTCTTTTCTTATAATAGCCGAATGATCTTTATTACCAGTTATTGTTTGAAATCTTTATAGATCACATAGAAGAAAGATCACACCCCGGGTTAGCATAAATTTTGATGTTTTTATGTTTATTAGAATACAATAGCATAACATTAGATTAGAATTAGGATAGAAGTATTCCATTCAGAATAGAAATACCTATCTTTCTCACACACACACACTGAATTGGGAAACTGGTCCCATATCCCCAGTCGGACCCGCTTTACCAAACGGATAAGGAGCTGCCAACCAAGGTCGGGACCGGGTGGGTATCCCCCTTGTTGTAGACCTGATTTTCGAGGCCTTCAATAGTGGGTAAAGGGAGTTATCAGCTTAGGGAAAGAAAAATAAAGGTAAACGTAATATTTAATTTCAAATAAGACAATGTTGTAGTACACTACCTCGCCTCATCATTTCTCATAGGGATGTGTTTGCTTCAAAATATGTTTATGACAAAATGGAGAATAATTTTACAAAAGTGAAAGAGGTTTTTTTCCATTATAGTCCAAGGAAAAAAAACCTCCTTCAGCTTATGTACAGGTGTTATGATTTGAAAGAAATTCACAAAATACACTTGCTAAGGGAGAGTTAATGCACTTTTGGATAGCTTGACTTCAAGACAGGTTTTCAGGGGTTTGGAGCAGGTGTTGGCAGTTTTTAAGGACTCTATTGTGTAGCAGACATCCCAAGCTTTCCAATGGTACCTTCAGATCATGATTTGGGTTAGTGAAAGGCATCCAAAAGTGCTCTGCAAGTTGGAGCTCCATTTTGTCAGAGAAACCCTGAGTTTTTGGAGTGACCTTGGGAAAATCAAATTTTCTCCCTCATGGAGTGTCCAAATTACATGCTTGAGGTGTCCATCTTATAGTAGACTTCAATAGCTTTCCAACGCGCTATCAAGCTCTCAATTTGGAGTAGTTTACAACCTCTAAAAGTGGTTTGGAAGATGGCACTGCGCTTCTGTGAACTACGTTGCGCTTTGGTGCTGCGCGTAGGAACACTGTGTTGGGCGCAGGACAGAGTGCCCAAAAATCCTTCAAAACTCTCCCAAATCTAAAATTTTCACTTGCAAGCTTGAATTTATTGAATTCTAATCCAAGGGACAAGTAATTACACCATCATTACCCCCCTTTTGCTTTTCCAAATTTATCTCATGTCAATGATTCTTCAAGTTAGGGTTTGTAGTGAAATCTGCATGGGAAATGTTAGGGTGAAAATGTCCATCTTTAGTTTTTGGTTTCTAAAACATGTAAAATGGCTTCCTACACCTTCATACATGTTTAATAAACCATTTTAACCATTCAATTCACCTCAAAACAAAGTTTTACCTCTCAAAAAGTAAAACCCTAGCTCATTCCTAGAGGTTTTTAGGCATTTTTCATTACAAACCCTGTTTTTCCTCCTTGCAAGCAGATCACTCTTCCATTGTTTCTTCACTCATTTTCATCAGCTTCCAAAGTTCATATCCAACTTTTTCAAACCTCCTTTATCATTTTGTCGAAATCCACCTTCACATCACTTCATTTCCATTCATACCTCACATTTTATTTTTCATTCAAATGGAGGTGGGGTCCTCTAGCAAATCAGTGGAGAAGACTCAACTATCCAAACCTGAGGTGACTAAAGTGTATAAGAAGGACTAGAGGCTTGTGTTTTATTCTCACAGAGAGAAAGGGGCCAAGCCTTCTTCATCAACAAACTAGGAACCAACATCAAAAGAGAAAGACAGTTGAGCACGAGTTTGAGCTTATTGATTTAGAGGTGGAAGATCAGACTTCAATCATGAGACAGACTATCAGGGACAAGGACTACCAAATCAAGAATCTGGCAATAAATTTGGGAAGCGAAAAGTATGTTATATCATTCCTTGAATAGGAAAACAGTCAACTCAAAGCAAAGGAGTTGATCCTAGAAAAGGAAAAAACCAAGTTAATGTAGCAAATTGGCAAAGGTAAGGAGATCGTGACATCAAGTGAGCCTGAAGCATCAGAGGTGAGAGGAAAAAGGAAAAAACCAAGAATAAGAGGCCTGAAGAAAGCTTTGCAAGAGGAACAAGAACAAATTTTGCTTAATGAAGACCTTGACCTAGAAGAAAGGATTGCCCTAGAGGTTCATCAAGATAAAGAATATTGGCTTAATAGGGTGAATGAACACTTGGAGAATCTCCTTGAGAAGGCAAACATAGACAATCAATTGCTCAGACACATGGCGCATCACTATCAAGCTCAAAACATGATCGCCAATGTCAAGGTAAAACAACTTGAAAATAAGCTCAAAGATGCCAAGAAATACCAAAAGGATGAGGGAAACTTGGAGATACTTGTTGAAGCCTCCATGGAGCTATAACAAACCTATTTTTACACCTTCCCTCCAATTTTGAGCAAATTCTAAGCATTTTGAGTTTTTTGAGAATTTTTGGTCTAAGTTCAGAAATTCAGTTGCTCTAGAAGTGTAGTGCCTTGGCGGTGCGCTTTTTCCTCAAGCCTCCATTTGAGGAAAGGTCTTGACATCCTCTAAAAACCCATTTGCCTAGATTTTGTAGAGGTGGCTTATTTTTGGAGAAAAATGTAAAAAAGTGGCAAAAAACTAGCATTCTGGACCATTTTTTGATAGGCACTGTGCTTTTGGAGTGACTTTGGGAGAATGGATTTTTGAAGGTCTTCCCATGCTCCAAATTCAAAACCTAAAACTGTTCTGGAAACTAGACTTGAAGGGCTAGTTGAGTGTTCTCTCATATTTTCATTTTGACCCCTCGAAGGCACCTAAAAATAAACTCAAAGTCAACACTGCGCTTCTACACTTTCTGTGTTTTTTATTTGGAAAATTTTCACTATGTAAAATTTCTAGTTTTCAGTCTGACTTGGTCAAAGTCAAGAATCTCTATGTAATGACACTAGTTACGAGGCTAGGTGATGTAGGCATGAATAAATTTACATCATAGGTTGTTTTTTTATGTTTATTAGGCCTCATAAAAGAAGCAAACTCCTAAACAAACTCTTCATGAAGTGATTGAGTTGCACCTTCTCACTCTCACCTGTTGGTTGAGAAAATCTTGGAGTCAGTTCCTCCACCAAGGAATTTGACTCCTGAAGGTGGGTAAGTGGTCTAGGAGAGTCTATAAGTATCATTTCACTTCAGGAGAAGAGGGTTGAACTTTTTGTGAAGGAGGCTTGCATTGTAATCATCTTTAAGCTAATATAGATATAGGTTGCAGCTATTTTCAAGGAACTCTAGCCCAGTGAGTTCATGGTGCTTGTACTTCATTCTTTTTGTTTTCTCATGGTCTAAACATCTCTATCTACATCATATCTCTTCTTTCTACGAATGCCTTGTGACAAAATACTCAGAATTCTTGTTTTTCAAGCTTTGTTATCTGGTTTTCATGGTTATGTGTTTTGTCTTCCTAAGCTAATGAAATCATGTTTATTTATGCTAATTAGTTTCTTCCACACTATATCCTCTGTATTACACTGACAAATACTCAAATTACACCATGGATTCTAACATCTAGCTCCTTCTTATGTTTGCTACTGTATTCCCACAACCTAGACCTACTTGTGGCTCCAAACCGTAAGTTCAACAAATCCTTAAAAAACCAAAATTTCACAAACAAATACACATAACTAGCCTAAAATTCATTTGCTTTAAAGTCATATCACTGATAAAAGACTTAGAGAGATCCCTCTCATGCTCAGTAGGGCTAGCTACTGAGGTAAAGTGGTTTGAGGTTACCCTTGTCGATTTCCTTTTCAGCCTAGGAGATTGTAAGGACTAACATGATCTATGATTATGCTTTATGATGGTAGGGTTTTGGGCTAACGAGATGTGATATGCTTATATATGATTATTTGATCAAACAACTAGTTTGACTTGTTGTGATAGGAAGTAAACAGAATTGCAAGTGTACGTTATTGAGAGGCCACCGATGAGGTATTATGTGAATTTATTTCAATTTATTTTGAATCTAATGGAAATTGATGATCCCTGGTATTGCACCAAGCATGTTGCAACTCTCAAGGGCTTCTCAACTTAAATTTTCAACTCGCGGTTTGAACAAACTTAAAGGTGACAAAGTTATATGCACAACAGGTTAGGCTCTACTCATGTCACCCTCAATCATGAGATCAGATCAAGGTGTTAAGAGACCACTCCTTCAGCTAATTAAAAGGATCAAAACAAGTCATAATTGCAAGAAGATGAACATGATTCTACTATAGAAGTGAAAGTGCCTTACATTCAAGGTAACTGTTGAATTGGAATTGCATGAAAGGAAAAAATTAGTCTAATTGCAAAAGTAAACCATGTTATTGTACTTGCAGACCTAATCAATGTAAAAACCTACTTACATGAATCATCAATCTATTTGTACATGCTTGAAAATGAGAAATTCAAAATTCAACACAATTATGAAAAAAATGCTAATTCTAATTCTATTTGTTGTCTTATGTTTGTAATGAGAATAAAATGGAGTTGGAGTGGTCTTAGGGACTTCCCTAATCATGAAATCAAAGTTTGGGGGTCATTATTCAACTTCAATATTCCGTGGTCAAAATCTGGAGCAAATCAGGTTAAAGAAAACAATGATACAGGTGATGCAGGAGCATTAGCTTGGGAAAATACCTTGTATTTTTATTAAACCTAGGGGTCTCATGTTTTTGAGAAATTGTTAATTTTATGCAAATATTTATGAGATTTTGTGAGGATTTGTGATGTTTCCAAATCATTGGAAAACAAGAGAGAAATCAGCCTTGAATTAATTATGAGCCTAAGATTAGATTTAGTTTCAAGAGTTTAGGGATGAGAATCTATCATTTAGGGATATTGAGAGATTTAAGGATTTGTTGATATACTAAAGGGATTTAGCATTTAATTTAATGATATTTTCAAATTGTATAAACAGAAGAAGTTTTTGAAAAAAAGAGAGGGGAGGAGGTGAGCTTGAGTGGGTGTTTCAGCCTTCGGGCTATTTGTAAGAGGGCCATGGATTGCATATCTGGCACGAATATAACTGTTGTATGAATTTTTGGTTATGCAAATATAACTATGACTGCATGAATATGATTGTGACAGTGTTTATTTTATGTGACGCGCATATATAGAGTTATACAATGTCAAGCTTGCGCATATATTCAGTTATATAACGTTAAGATGAACAAACGTAAAGGGAAAATGTATGCTCACAGTGTATGCGTTGATAAGTTGTTATGAAAGGGTTGATGGTCCGCGTGTTGATACAATCGAATGATTAAACCCAGGCACAGGACTCCATTCATTGTTATTTTAATTGGGTTTTCATTTCACTGTGGTATATATATAACTGTAACAATATGCGCAGATTGTGTTAAACTGTTGGTTGAATGGCGACTTGCAAAATCGTGTTCTGAAAGAGCGGAGCGTGTCAAGGATAGCAGAACAGCGCCATGGTGAAGGGATATTTTGGCATTCACGCGGACGAAGGTTGAGGCCATGGTTTAGGCGTTCCAAATGAAGGTTAGTTGCGCGCACAGTTCGTGAAACCGACAGTTCAAAGGGAGTATATTAATTGACACTTGTAACAAACCTGAGTCTGAATGCAGTTAAACGACACCATAGCAGGCGTGATACTGCTGTTGTAAATTCAACGGATCCGAATTCATCTTGGCGCGGAGGTAAGGTGTTAGTATACTGCTGTTGTAAATTCAACGGATCCAAATTCATCTTGGCGCGGAGGAGTTAACGACGGCGTTGAATGGTTCCATTTCCATGCGCTGCAAGTGATGTTATTAGTCATTGAACCGATTTCTTTTTAGTTGGATAGATAAACTGCATTTATTATATATATTTGACTGTGTGCATTAAAACGACACTCTGACCATGTTTTAAACGAAGGTGATGGGCAGTGCTCCTCTTTAGCAGTTCAAAGAATCGAAGCACTGGCGAGCGAAGTGTGGTCGGTTATTGGGAGGTTCGATAAACCTGAAATTTACAAGTCCTTTGTCAGGAGTTGCTCCGTCAATGGGGATGTGAGGGTCGGATGCCTTCGGGAGGAAAAAGTCCTAACGGGGCTTCCAGCGAAGAACAACATTGAGCGCCTTGAGATTCTGGACGAGGAGAAGCACGTTATCAGTTTCAGAGTATTGGGAGGAGAGTGCCGCCTTAGTAATTATCGGTCTGTCATCACATTGAGTGAGTTGTCAGCGAACAGGAGATGTGATATCCATAAAATCGATTGTGATGCGTTGACTGTTGTAGGGAACACCGTAAGCATAATGATAATCGGTTGTTCGATTTTAAATTGATCACCGGTTTGGGCAGAGGCATATAGAGTGTGAATCTGGAGACATCGAGCCTGACTGTAGCGAGTTCTGAAGGATATCAGCCAAAGATTCAATGCCTGAGAGGAAAGGCTTGAGTTACCAATGATTAAAAACGACATCGACCTTTGTTTGCAGCCATCAGCGTAGAGGAATGACGTGGAAACGCGTATACATAACCAGTGACAATTATACAGCCGAGGGCGAATGCGAAAGTAGCACTGTTGACATATTATGAGGCTAAATGTAAGGTGTTAGTTGAACTAACGATTGGTGATATCTATACCTCGACCGGAACAGCATAAGGAAGGGATATATGGCAGTCTTTGCCATTATAAAAACGCCACGCAAGAAGTATTTTATGCGTATGTCAATTCTTCAATTGTCCGCGCCTTTTTATTGAGTTATGAATTGGGTTTCGTTCCAAGCATGGTTTTTAGCTTCCGCATGATTGAATTTGCCAGTGAATTAATTTTGTTGACAGGATAAAACAGGAAATGCATTGTTTGTATGCATAAGAGAATAGAGGTTCTGCGTTTGGCGGGGTAACCTGCTATCAACAGGTCTGCTACAAGAAGTGCTACAAGAGGCCCTTGCTACAGGAGGCTCTATTTTGCTACAGGAGGTGGGTCCGAGAGTTTTTTAATGACTGGAAAGGTGCCTTGAAAGTGGAATAAGGTGGATGAAGATAGAATAAGGTGAGTGAAGGGTGTGGGATCCCCTTGGTCAAGTGCCCCTTGGAGGTTTATCTTACACCAAAGTTTGTGCCCACGGTGTCCTCCATTTACCTTAGCAGAGTGGTCAAAGTGGCAGAGTTTGGAAGCAATGTGAGGTGTCTAGAAGGGAGATGGAGTGGTCTAGGTGGGCGTAGAAAGGTGTGCCCACCCTTGGAGGTCAACAAAATCCCCGCAAAAAGTGATCACTATTACAAAAGTAAATTAACATGGAAAAGGTGAGTTGAATTTTATTGAAATCTATTCTAACCGACAACACAAATCCTAATTGCCAAACCAATGCTACTAAATCCTAAAGTGTAGAAACTAAACATGCATAAGGATTACAATCTCATGCTTAACAATTTACAGGAAATCATAAACAAATATTTTTTGGTTGTTATTGTCGATCTTCCAATAACTCTTCCCACAAGAGAGGTGATAGGAAAACCTACAACTACAAATTTTGTAATATAACACCTAATGAAACAAGAAAATCATTGTAATAACCTGAGCAGGAACAAAAAAGAAATACAAGAGAGGGACTAAAGCCTCTGGGTTGGGCCCAGACCCAAGGGTTTCAACACTCCAAAACTACTTCAGATGCAGAACAATAGTGCAATTTGTTGAGAAATGGCAACAAGAAATTCTAGTTTAATTTGTCCATGAATTAAACTGAGAATTAAAATCGAATTATATTCTCATAGCAACTTGTAAATAGTTAATCGAGTTTAATTAACTTAATTATCTTAGGAATTTTGAGTTGGAAGTCTTTCTGTAGTCATGTATATGCTCTCTCTAAATTTTAGGGGTCCAGTATGAGTTTAAATTGATTTGGAAATTAAATCACTTAGTTTATTGAGTTATGTTAAGTTAAATTACTTCCAAATCGTTTTTGGAACTAATAGAGGACTAGCAGTAAGTTGGTGCGCTAGTGCTACTCTAGTTAACTGAAGATTCCCTCTTGAGAAACTCATGCATGTCAGTTTAGAGAAAGACTCAGTTGAGACTAGAGTGCAGGGACAATGTACTATCAGTGGTATTATTTACTTGAGTGTAAATATCATGCATGCATCAGAGGTTGATCCTCTGTTTGGATTGCGCAGTTTTGGAAGCATGAATTCACGTTAAATACGGGCTATTCATCCTAGGAATTACACAAAGAATTGGAATCTTGGAGGCTTGGAAATTTGACTAAGTATTGACCAAAGGAAGTCGTCACGTGGAGGATAGGAAATACTTGTGCAGGTTAAGCTCAAAGTTGAGCAGAGCATATTGTATTCATCCAAATTATTTGACCAAGGACGTAAGAGATTAAGGGCTAGGAGAGCTACAGAATTGACCAAGAGCTTGCTTGTGAGCTGAAAGAGTTGAGAATACTTGTGCTGAATTGTTCTAGTGAGAACAAGATTTGTATCTTCACTCAGATTTTTGATATATGCAATACATATAGCGGGGTTTTGAGCAGTGGATTTCCCTAGATATATCTTGTGTTATGTGCCATTGATTTATCTTCTTCTTGTTCGTGTTGTTTTCATTGATCTATTGGCTTCTGCTGGTTGAAAGTAGAAGTAGATTCTTGTCTTGTGCTTTAGAAAATTGCATGAGCTTGTGAATCTACAAGATTTTCTACATAGTATTGGAGCAGAGAAAAGTATACTAGAGGAGATTTTGAAGTTTTGATTTTTGGGTTACAGGTAAAATTTGAATTTGAAATACATACTTCAGGATCGGCAGATGGCGTTCTACGATTTGTGGCTTGAGTATGCTTTGGAAGGCAGCTCAAAATTTATAGGTTGGAGGGACAAAATGGAGGTTGTGCTAGAGGATAATGGCTTGAAGGAATTCATTGATCAAGAAATTCCTAAGCCAACAGCATCGAATCCACAAAATTTGGCCGAATGGAAGAAGTGTGTGGCGATGGTGAGGCAGATAATCCTTGAGAGAGTTTGAGACCACATTGTCTCGAGTCTCCATGGCAAAGAAACTTCGTATGATATGTGGAAAGCATTGACGGACTTGTATCAAAACAATAGTGACCAAAGGAAATTGGCACTAAAGGACAAACTTCGAAAAATGAAAATGGAGAAAGGTAAGACGATACCAAAATACTTCAACAAGTTCACTCGGTGTCGTGATGAAATTGGAAGTGTTGGAATCACGGTTGCCAAGGATGATATGGTGAGTATTTCTCTTTTAGGACTCTCAAAGAGTTGGCATAGTTATCAAGACTCTATCAATGGTCGGGAGAAGATGACAGATTGGGAACGATTGTGGTCAGATTTGATGCAGGAGAAGATCAGGAGGAACATCAGGGATGGCTCTTCATCAGAGACTGATGATGAAGAGAATTGTGCCTTAGCAATTAAGGTGAAGAAGGGGAAAGGGAAAGATTCCCATTCCAAATCAGATTCTTATCATGGAGGTAAGAAGAAAGACATGATGAAAGTGAAGTGCTTTCATTGTCATGAGCTGGGCCATTTTGCTACAAATTGTCCACTCAAGAAGTCCAAGAAGAATTCCTCAAGAGGAGCGATGGGTGAGGCTTTGGCCTCTTAATTTGAATTGGAATTTTCCTTCATTTCATGCATGGTTTCATTAATGATGGGTGTTATGTTCCTATACCAATAGGTGTCATATATCATGATTGACTTGGTTTATCTCTGTAATATGTACATACCTTTGCTTTATGCAAATGTTTCCATATTCAAAAAAATTAATTAAAAAATGTAAAGAGGGTATGTCCTAGAAAAAGAATAGAAGGACAAAAAGAATGAAAAGGTAAAAATAAAATAAAAAATCAACCCCAAGAAAAATAAAAAGACCATGAAAGTGTGCAAGTCAAAATGCCACTACTATTTCACTTTTTGTATAAATGATTGTGTGCAACTTGTTACTTATGCCACTGATATGATAATCACCCTATGAGTGCCATCAGTTAAATATCTATTAAACCAAAGGTATTACAGGCTCATGTGTTGGTGTGTGTGTTCTGTGTTATTGAAACAACGGATCGATCAGTTTGCCAATACACAAAAAATAAATGGAAAGACAACAGAGAAATGCAATAAGCACACAAAGACACAAACAATTTTTAATAAGGAGTTCACCCTATTCTCCAGGGCTACGTCTCCGGTCGAGCTTCAGTGGTGGCCTTATTTTATTGTGTCTTATAACAGAGAAATTACAATACAGGGACTCAATATGAGTTCTCCTAAAGCAGATTTTTCTTGGTAGGGTGGTTCTTGGATTCCCAAGCCACTTGGAGTACACAGACTCGTTTTCTCCCTACCAGCTCTGTGACCCTTGGTCTACAGTGGAAAGAGCCAAATGTGATGCTCAGTCTGGACAGATTCCTCTATGGGAAGGCTTGAATCTTCAAGCTCTCTGGTGCTCGACGCTGCTTGTGGTCAGCTCAACCCTCTGTCTCCTCTGCTTGGCTTTACTGTTCTCTGTGTTCAGTCCCCTTCTCAGGGTTCATTGTTCAATGTCTCTCTTGGTCGCTTGGACTCCTCTTAATTCAGGTTCCCAATCAACTCTTCTCCATTCGACTGTCTCTGTTCATGGCTTTAGCCATTCGATCTCTATTCCTGTTCGGTTCCTCTCCCGCCTGCGTCGCTTTTCCTTCCACAGATGTGCTTGGAGTTCCTTGTTCGATGTCAGCATGAACGCCCAAGGAAGTGGCCCCGTGTCCCCATCGGAACAGCGCCAGCCTACTCGTCGATTCATTTCTTCGGTTATGTCGTGGATACATTCTTTCTCCACGGTGAAGGTCAAATGGATTTCAAATCCCTTTAGAACACGGCTTAATTCCCTGTCGTTTCCGCTTCTTTCTATCGGGGTGCAATTTCAGCCGTCCGATCTGGGCTCCTCAAGATTCGACGTCATATGCACGTCGAGCGTGATTGACTTGCTCAACCGATAACGTGAAATCAACAATGGTTTTCTCTCTCCTCTGCCACCACGCGTCAATCGGTGTATGGGATCGCTCTGTTCTTGTCCAAAACCTCTTACTGTTCAAGGGCACCTTGATCAAAACCGCCGGTTTCTAGGGTGCGGGTCCTGCCTTTGTACTTTAGCTCTTTTACCTTTTCCAACCCGCGTCCTCTGGTTCCCCCACGCGACCGGGTGCTCGGGCTTTCCCATTTTGGCCATGTTAGCCCAGCCTAGCGCGATCGCGCATCGAAAATCACTTGCTTTTCCCAATCCGGAGCTCCCAGGGGCTACTTTGGCCGCTAATGCGGTCTCCATGGGCATCGGTCAGCGCGCTTTGACCGAGGTCCTTGTCGTTCCACGTCGGCTACCATGGCCATTGGTTCTAGGTGTTTTTGATGCTGTTTTGGATTTCATTAAATATTCGTTCGACCTGATTCAGTCATGGTTCTTGACAGTCTTTCTATGGATCCGATTCGGATCATGGCCTTCCTACTGAAAAAGCTTTTGGACCTCCAAAAGTTGATTTTCTTCAAGCATTGACTAAGTGAGGAAATTGTTGCCTCACCTGCCCAATCTCAATCCACTTCGCACTGCTCGGCTTCGAACCTTTAAGCCCAATCCTGAGGTTTTCCACCTGTCCACTGCGCATCGTCCTTACCTTCTTGTCAAACACTGTGTCTTCCCGTAACTCATTAAGATATTCAGGTAGCAGGTCATCAACAAAAGGTAATTGACTCTGCTCTTCAGGGTCCTCAATCATTGAAGGATCAAACAACCTCAAGCAATTTGCATTCACGACTGAGTAGATGTGCATGTAAGCTGGTAGTTCAAGGCGAAAGGCATTTTCACCAATCTTCTCAAGTATCCTGAAGGGTCCATACCTGATAGGTTTTAGCTTTTTACCTTCACCTTGCATCCTGTCCTTGCTGATATACAACTAGACTTGGTCTCCAACTTGAAAACTATGCTCATCCGATGCTTATCATGCCTAGCCTTGTACTTGGCCTGACTCTTTTCCAGCTATTCCTGTACTGCCCGGTGGATCTCCTGGATCTGTTCAATGAACCTAATTGCCTTATCCACATCACTGTGTTCATCAAGCATGATATCTTTACCAAAGAAAAAATCCAAAGGAGACCTTGGTATGAAACCCAAACAGGTCTCAAAAGGGGATCTCTATGTAGAAGAGTGTTTGGCTTTATTGTAAGCATGCTGCACATAACACAAGTGTTCATCCAAAAGCTTAGGGTGTTTGCTGCAATATCCTCTCAGTAACTGGATCACCGTCCTGTTAACTACTTTTGTCTGGCCATCTGTTTGTGGATGAAAAGCTATGCTTTTCTTTAATTTGGGGTCCATTAGTTCCCACAGACTTGACCAAAACTTCCCTACAAATCGGGTGTCTCGATCAGATACAATAGAAGTGGGCAATCCAAAATGAACCCATACATGTTCAAAGAACAGTTTTACAGTTTGTTCAGCTGTAATCTGTTAACTACAGGGTATCAAAATACACATTTTGCTGAACTTATCCACAACAACATATAGATAATCATGACCTTTCCTAGATTTAGGTAGTCCTCCAACAAAATCCATGGAAATGCTTTCCCAAGGGTGAGCAGGAACTAGCAATGGAGTGTACAAGCCTAGTTTTCTGTTGTTGGGCTTGCTTTTAGCACACATAGCACACCCCTTTACATATCTAGAAACTGTCTCACTCATTTTCGGCCAATAGCAGAACCTTTGCGGCTATGCAACTATTTTACTTACCCCAAAGTGACCTGATATCTGAGAAGTGTGGGCTTCCCTAATTATCTTTTCTCTCTCAGTTTGTGGAATGTAGAATTTCCCACAATGATATAAGAGTTGGTCCTTCACATGATAGTCCAATTCTTCTACTCTTTTGCCTTGACTCAAAGTTGCATATACATCCTTAAAGTCCATGTCTTGAGCATACTGTTCTATGTAGCTTTCATGCAGCACATAATTATGCTTGAGTATGGTAGATGCATTTATAATGGGTCTAGATAACATGTCTGCAACCTTGTTATGTATGCGCTTTTTATATCTAATGACTAAATGAAACTGTTGTAGAAAACCCATCCATCTGTAATGTCTTGATTGTTGCAACTTAGTTTGAGAGTGTAGATATTGAAGTGGCTGATGATCAATATGTATTACTGTTTCTTTGCCCATTAAGTAATGTTTCCACTTTTTCACACTCTGAACTAATGCATACAATTCTTTATCATATGTAGGATAGTTAACTACTGCAGGATTAAAAGCCTCATAATGATAACATATGGGTTTACCGTGCTGTGTCAACACTGCTCCCATAGCATAGTCACTGGCATCAGTTTGGATCTCAAATGGTCTTTGTAAATATGGCAGTGCTAGTACAGGTGCTGTACTAATTTTTTCTTTCAAGGTGTCGAAGGCTTTCTGCTGTTTTCCTCCCCACTGAAACACCTTGTTCAATCCTGTCAAAGCATGTAAGGGAGCTACAATTGAGGAAAAATTGGAAATGAACTTCCTCCAATATTGTGCTGCTCCTAAGAATCTTCGCACTTCTGTAGCAGACTTGGGTTTAGGCCAGTTTACAATGACTGCCACTTTAGAGGGATCTATTTTCAATTCACCTCCCCCTGATATGTGACCCAAATAATTTAGAGAGGTTTTGCCAAATTCACATTTGGAGAGTTTAACATAAATTTTTTCTCTTTTCAAAACATCTAATGTCTGCTTAACATGCTTTAAATGTTCTTCCCACGTTTTACTAAAAATCAGAATGTCATCCAGATATACAATAACAAAATCATCAAGAAAAGGTCCAGGTACATCATTCATTAATCTCATGAAAGTAGCAAGAGCATTAGTTAGGCCAAAAGGCATAACCAGCCATTCATACAATCCCTGCTTTGTTTTGAAAGCAGTCTTCCACGTATCTTTCTCTGCAACTCTGACCTGATGGTATCCAGTGTGCAAATCCAGCTTGGTGAAATAAACAACTTCCTTCAATTGATCTAAAAGATCATCTATGCGAGGAAGAGGATAACGATTTTTGATTGTTATCTTATTCAGTGCTCGGTAGTCAATGCACATTCTCCATGAGCCATCTTTCTTTCTCACCAAAAAGATTGGTGACCCACATGGTGATGTGCTAGGCCTGATGAACCCTTTCTCGAGCAACTCCTGCACCTGCTTCTTGATTTCAGCATTCTCTAAAGCAAATAACCTATACATCCCAATGTTAGGCAAAGGAACATCTTGCTGCAAAATAATATCATGTACTATTCCCTTTTTGGGTGGCATACCTCGAGGTTCTTGATACAAGACATCATACTTTGAAACAATCTTTCCTATATAAGCTTGCTGATTCACATTACAACCCCCAAATATATTGGTTTTATCAGGTGTCTTTTCCTTTACAACCATCAGTAAGAACTGTTTGCATGAATTTATCATTCTTTTCATCTGTCCTAAGTTTATGAGAGTATAATTATTCTTGAGCTTATGAGCTCTTACAAAGTATTCGATTTCATCTTTAACAAGTAAATACTTGTTCTCAGCTCTATAGAAAATAGCCTTTCTATCATACAAGTAAGGACTTCCTAAAACAATTCCACATATATCCAAAGAAATTACATCTAACTCAACCTCATCTACAAATGCTGACCCAAAAGAAAACTTAAGTTTGCATTGTCTAGTCACTTGTAGTTGTGCTTTATCACTTAACCAACCTAATGGGTATGGTTTCTTGTGAGGTGTAGTCAGTAATCCCAACTTCTTTACAATTGCTTCACAAATTAATGAGCCACTATCAAACAAAGTATCAATCTTTTGATGTTTGGAAATAACTCGAATATGGAAAAGCTCATGTCTTTTTCTCTCATTTTCTTCATCAATAGTAGATCATGTAGAATTTCTAGTAGATGCTTCAGAATTCTTACCTTTTATACCTGTGGCTACAATGGTTGCTTCATCTCCTAAGTCCGACCCCAAATCTTTCTGAATAGTTGTAGAGTCTTCTTCTTCTTGCCTAAAACTTCTTAGGTCTTAGCTCCAGATGAAAAATCCAACAGTGCTCATCATCATGCCCATCCTTCTTACAGTAAGTGCATGAAGACTTGCTTTTCCTTACAGTGTTGGCCTTCCTTGCTTTCCATTTTTGTTTTCTTTTCTCCTTATTATTGCTTGCAGTGGGTTAGGATTATCCCCCAACTTCTAGTTTCCCATTCTTTCCTCTAGCTTCTAGATGTGTAGCTTGAACAGATACCTCATCTATACTAGTGGGATTAAACATGAGGATAGTGTGCCTCATGTAGCTGTGTAGACCACCAATGTACTTCAACAGAGTCTCAGGTGAGTCTAATTAGATTCCTAGAATCAAAGCTCTCTTCCTAAATTCTTAGGTGTAACCTTGTACACTTTTCCCTCTCAATTGACGAAGAGTTTTCCAGCTCATCATGCCTTGCTGCATGTAGGCCAGTGGATAGAACTTATTTTTGATTGTAGAAACAAACTCACTCTAGATAAAAATAGTCTTACCATGTTTCTTCAAGTCAGCTTGGGTCCTGCCTTCCCACCAAACCAAGGCAGTGCCCCCAAGGCGTAGGCTGGCCAACTGAATCTTGCTCTTGTCTGAGTCGATACTCTACACTCTGTAATAAACATCAATTTGTCTGACCCAATTGTCCAGCTTTTCTGCATTCAACTCTCCATCATATATTGGTCAATCAAATTTAACATCAAGTTTAATCAAAGATGTCTTCCTTTTATGTTTAGGGCTATTAGGAGGTGTGAGAAATCCTTCTTCTTTCCCCTTGCCTTTTGAGTGGTCATGGAGGAGAGACTCTTCATATCCTTTATCTTGTTTGGAACTTGATGAATCTTCATCTTTATGTTTTCTAAAGTCCTTATACATCTCCTCTACCATGGATGTCATGGCCAAGAAACTATCTATAAATTGAGGGTCTGGGCCCACAGAACCTTCCTCTAACATTGTCTTCTGAGGATAGACTCTTCCAATTTCAGAATTAGTTTCGACCAACTCTCCTTCTCCTAAATTGAGCTTTGATCTAGTTAGAATTCAACATCCAAATCCAGCACAAGCTTGTCTAACCTTAACAACCTACAGCCTCTGATACCACTTGATCTGAAATCCCCCTTAGGTGACCTCAGGAAATGAATGAAGGTATTACAGAATCATGTGCTGGTGTGTGTGTCTATGTTGTTTTGTGCAATGGATCGATAATATTGCAAAACACACAGACACTTGAAACAGTAAGAGATCACAGTAAGAAAAACATAAACACAACAAATTTTAATAAGGAGTTCACCCAATCCTCCTGGGCTATGTCTCCTGGTCCAGCTTTCAGTGGTGGCCTTTTTATTATGTTTTTAAAGTAGAGTTTTACAGTAAGGACCTCAATCTGAGTCTCACTTGACAGAGGATGATCAGTAGGATGGCACTTGGAATTCCCAAGTCCTTAGAGTTCACAGACTCCCCTTATCAAATTTCGACCTCAATTGGACTCTGTCTACTCGATTCTACCTCTTCCTCTGATGGTCAGCTCATCTTCTCTGTCCTATGCAATTTTTCCTCCTTTCTGTGTCTCTCGGCCCTCGGCTTCTTCACTGCTTCTCTTCCTCACTGTCCCCTTTGTACTCTGTCATCTTCATGGCTTTAAAGCCAATTCAATCCTTCAACTATTCATTTCATCTTCCCATCTTTCTGGATCACCTTCCTCTATCCACTGGGACTCCTCTGCCCTGCATCATCATTGCTGCATAATGCTTCGTATAGAGGTGGCCACTTGTCTCCTTGTGAACTAAGTGTCAGTTCTTCCTGAACGGTCATTTTTTCCGCTATTTCCCAGATACCTGTGAAATGGATCCCCTGTCGATTCATTGGTCAAATCAAACTTCAATTCTTATGCATCATAGTTTATTTCTCCCTTGGGTCCAGTCATCCAGCAGGTTGAACCTCTGCCATTAATTTGGAACCCCCTAGATCCTACGGTCTTCACTTATATCGTGTGGTTGAGTTGCTCAACCATTAGTCCACGATGTAAGCAATTTTTCTCTCTCCCCACCAGACACACATCACTCGGTGTATGGAATCACTGGGTCCTCGACCAAAACCACTTACTGCTTGAAATGCCCCCGATATTCTACCGATTTTGGAGTGCGGGACCCACCTTGTCAGTTTTAGCACTTTCCCACGGTTTTCAGGTTTCCCTTGTAATCGAGCACTCGAGGCCTTTCTTCTTCGAGGGGTTTGGCTCCTATAAAGGAACCTAAGTTTGACTTGGAATGCACAAGGGATACATTTATAGAAGCTAAGAAGAGCTTCGTGGAAGCATCTACTTCAGGTAGTAAGGATCCACCAGAGACAGGGATGGATCCTTCCATCCTAACTACCTTTTTAGAGACATGCATGAAACTACTGCATGATAATAAGGTGCTTAAAGGACTACAAGAGTTGATAACTAGGTGCGTCGTATCAGGGGAACTGCATGTAGTTCGGAAACTAGGAAAGCATACATTGCGCACTGGGAGGGAGATGAGATTGACAGCACAGATTGGTGAATATGAAATGGACCAGGCAATCCTAGACTTAGGGTCCGACGTGAATGTGTTACCAAAAAAGACATGGGAACATATGGGCAAGCCAGCATTACAGTGGTCCCCTATTCAATTACAGATGGTGAACCAACAAAAGCTCTTTCCCATGGGAAGGTTGCAAGGGGTAACAGTGGACATCAAAGGCGTGAGCACACAGACAGACTTTGAGGTAATAGAGATTGTTGATGATAGAAACCCTTACCCCGCGTTGTTGGGAATAGTTTGGGCCACCGATATGAATGGAGTCATCAACTCGAAGAAGTGAAAGATGATATTCGAGAAAAAGTTCCTTCGCATAGTGGTTCCGTTAGATCCGCCCAAAGGTGTGTCCTACACCAAACTTATTTGCGACAAGGACAACAATGATGAGCTAGATTGTATCTACAAGATAATTGCATGGCATCAGGATTGGGTAAATTCGAAAGCAGATGGAAGAATCTCATGGGAGCACGAGAGTTCCTATACTTCAGATTCAGATGAAGAGATAGAATGCTTGTAGAATCTGTTGCATGAAGTGACAACGCTGAATTTCAATATGATGACTATATCACTGCGTTGTGTAATAGCCCAAAACCGTGATCTACCGAAATATGATCAATTGACAGCAGTGGATGAATTCTTGAGAAAGTTTGAGACTGCAGTACCGTAACAACAATGGTGGTGGGCCCCAGTATTGCAGCAATAATGCTACAACTCCTGGAACTCCCTTCTTTAATTTTATTAACCCGGTAGTCCGTAACAAACTTGGAAGCGACGGTGCTGTATGCACAAGTACTAGCCCTTGCCGCAACTGTCACTTGGTTAGCTAGCACAAGTCTACTAGGAGCTTAAGCCAACTTCTATGAGCTCTTAGAAGAATCTTTTTAACTTATAGATGAAAGCTAACTCAAAGGAATCTAATCTACTTGCGGAAAGAAACTGAAAGCCAAAAAGAAACGCAAACCCTAGCAAACCCTAATTCTACCAGCTAGTCCTACTGATGCAAGAATTAAGATGCAAGCTATTGAATGAGATGCCATTGACTTCTAAGAAGATGAAATGCATGTATCTAAGCTATGTCTACAGCAAAATCTGAAAGAACCATCTTTTTGTATTTTTGAATAAGTTGTTAGAATTATCATGCATGTGCTTTTCACTGGCCTTTGACTGTGCAGAGGTGGATTGGCAAGAGGAAATGCTTGGAGGAGGTCAGGAAGGTTCAAAGAGGGTCTAACGAGTCCCTAACACCCTTCCTGAGAGTTTCACAAAGTTTGGCTATCAAGAAACCTCATTCGTGAGCTTCTATAGGAAGTCTGCAGGGGTTCTACAGGATGTTCAGAGATTTCTATAGGATGTTCAGAAATTTCTACAGAATGTTTAAAAATTGGATTTTAGAGGATGGGTGAGTGAAGGAAGATGCATGAATAGATATGGAGGTAAAATAGGGGTGTGAAGAGGTCCAGGACATGGGAAATGGAGCTGAAGAGTGGCAAGGATGGTGGGATTTGTTCAAGGAAGATTGAAGCAATGTTGCACAAAAATTAGGGTTTTGGGAGAAAATGGTAAACGTGAGGCAAGGATTCTAAGTAGAGGGTGGAGTGGATGGTGCTGATGGAGAATAAGTAGATGAAGAAGCAACACAGGTGCTCTACAAGTCGTTTTTCCAATCTGAACCAACAAAGACCTAGTTACGTTGACCTAATATGCTAGCTGCCAGTAAAGAGAATGAACAGAAGTGTGACTTGCAATGAAACCATGTATTTTAAATCATGCAACTAAGAAAACAAAAGTCTGAACTTGTAACCAACTTCTACACATGAAAATCAAACACTAGAGATTGCATGGCAAAGCAAAATCAGTGTTTTTGTGGGCAACAAAGTCATCCTAGTCACAGCTCCGGATCCCACTGAGGGAGAGGTGAAACCACAGATGTTTGATGGCCCTTTTCTTGAAGCTTTTTCTGTTAACAACCTATCAACTAAATCTGAGCATGAAAATTTATTTTACGCATAAAAAACAACCTAAATAACAAAACAAGATTTAAATCTAAATAGCAGATTTTATTCTAGGAATGCAGCAAAGACACATGAAAGTAAACAAAGGAGCTACTGGGCGCTTGAGATGGGCCCAACCCCAAGAGCTACAGCCTCCTAAGAGAGATTTAGAGCTGGTTCAAAGCTAGATTCATCTTTATTGATCAAAAGAAATGTTACATTCCAAAAACTTTCCACAAGGAGAACTTGAAAATGTGCTGAAAGCAAAGCTAATCTAATGCCTAAAAATCAAACTACAAAATGACTACAAAAAGAATACAAAATGACTAACTATTGGCTAACCAAAATGACTAACTACTAGCTAACCAAAATGAGGCCCTAAGCCCTCTTATTTATACAAATTAAGGACCCCAACAGTCCTCCTAAACTTTAGGGACTCGGCTGCCAAAACTTGTAGTTAACAACAGTCCTATTTGACTTGCTTGGCTGCCCTTGTGCTAATTGATTTGGTGGCCCTTGAACTCTGTGCTGATGGTGGATAATTCAAGGTAAGGGCCCATAAATGAAGGGAACACCTTCCTAAAAATACTCTCCACGAATTTGGCTGCCAGGTGCTCATTTCAGACATTGACTTTGTCTCCAAATTGACCAAAAAAGCTACACAAAGCACACATTAGACTTGTTGGCATAATGACTAACCCAATTCACTCTATTAGCATAAATATAATCAAAAACATACAATAAACTAATGAGAATGGTGGATTAAGTCGAATCAGGAGGTTGAATGAGCCCAAATAATCATCCCATTTTTGGGGCTCATCATCACCCCCCTACTGAAAGTGTTGCGCATCCTCTGAGCAACCAATCTATCTCCTCATCTTTGATGGCCTTGGTGGCCTCCTGTCATGCCAAGCTTCTGAAGTGAATGTCCTCTTCTCTGTCATGAAACCATGCTTTTTCTCTTTGCTTCTTCCCACTGCCTGTGCTTCTTTTCCTAGAGAATTCTCAACTTCCTGTAGAACTGTCTAAACATCCTGTAGAACTGTCTTTGAGTCCATTATCTGAATTCTCTCCTTCCAGTGAAGGTTTTTGGCTTCCTCATTCATAGGTGATGGACATCCTTGAAGGAGGCTCCTCCTTTTGTTTAGCTTTTTTGTCCTCAATGACAATTTGCTTCTTTGACTATGGTTTGAGGTCTACCAGTTCTTATCTACATGCCCTTTCTTGCCTTAAAATATAGTGGAAGCTCCCTCTTTCACTTCTCCTTCAGCTTGGGAGAGGTACTTAGGGTGGCCAGCACAGCTGCTACCTCCCTAGCTAGGATTTCGGCCAATTTCTCCTTCTGCTTCCCTTTTTCAGGACTTCCTGTAGAAATTCCTGCTGCTGATTGTTTTCTCACTTCCTGTAGAGAGAGTTTTCCCTGATTTGGCTTGCATGGCTAGGGGTGTCTTCTTCTTCAATTTTTCTGTGGTTTCCTCTTCCCACTGCTTATACTCTTCTTCTTCTGTGCCTCCTTCTACCAATCCCAAATGCACAGGGGAACTTATCTTAATGCCTATCCAGCTGGCCTGGAGATTTTGCATAGACTTTTTGTAGGGAGGCACTCGTGCCAAGGCCTCCCTCATTCTAGTTGGAGTGTGGTATTCCCTGATTTTGAGGTTGTAGGACAATGTGTCCCACCTATAGGTGTAAGCATGAACACAATTGTCCCCAAATAGTCGCTCCATATCCTCGAAGTGTGTTATGGCCTGAGCCTGCTGATCCATGTACTCTAACAAGGCCTGAGAGTTGGTTGCTAGGTGCTGGTGCTCTTCTTCCATTGGCTGATGCTGGTTCCAAGACCTTGAGACCCGACTCTCTAGTGGTGAATGCTACATGCACTGGCTTCATTTGATGTGAGCTGCTGGTGTCTCCATGGTATGTGCTCCAGCCAGATCAGCTGCTACAAGATTCCTGTAGGACATCCTGTAGTCATTTCTCCTCCTAGGGTGCATGCTAAAACAAACAAAGTTGCTTTCACAGATGAAGGGTCCTGAGGGTGCCTTGACAGGTAAGGTGTGTGGGCCTTTGCATGCTTTATTTTTCACTTGAAAAACAAATTTCTATCTGAGAAAACAGGGTTCTGGTATGACGATGTAGGTATATTCAACCAAATGATAGCAATGGTGGTGAGAGGAGATGGAACAAGTGGAGGATGGAAGAAAACAGTGGTGGCATGCATCCTCAATAGATTTCAAGCTTCAAATACCTCTTCGTAATCGATTATGGCCTGCCCAAAAAGCTCTACAGGATGTTTCTGGTAAAAATACAGAACTTCCTGTAGAAAGTCCTGTAGCTTCCTGTAGAAGGTTGAACCATGACTAAATTGTGTCTGGATCCTGAAAAAATGAGTGTTCATGGAGGGGATGGATGTGAGGATGCATGGGAACTTGGTAGGGACCCTTCTGCTTGTGTTGGGAGGCCCCCTTTCTGCATTGTGTTCCTGCAACCTACAACCGTTTCCAAGGATTAAACTGGTTTTTTTCTCTCTATTTCATCCTCCTTTTTCTTTCTTGCTTTTCCTCTTGCTTTCTTTGTGATGGTTTCAATGTTGGTCTGCCCTGGGGTTTCTTACCCTTAGCTTTCTTCCCCTCTGTTTTCCTTTCTACCTCAATTTGCTCCTTTTCCTCACTGCTGGATGAAGTGAGTTCCTTGGCCAGAATTCGGATATAATGCTCTATTTTGGCTTGTGCTTTGATCAGAAGGGGAATTCTGTGTATGGTTTCCTCCTTTGATTCTCAAGACAGGGTTTCTCAAATGTTTGTATCTCCCTTTTCACCAATTCCCTGGTTATACTACTGCTGCTGCCCCAAAACTTGACTGTCAAAATGAAATTAGGCTCTCACAAACAGAGTGCAGAGCTTAATTTTCACACCCACCATATACAAGTCACATTTTTTTTATGCATAGATCAGTCCTTACAGAGGTTTATGGTTTGTACAGGGGGGATTCATTAATAGGCACCGTGGAGGAGGATGTAATATTGAAGCAACTAAAAAGAACTTTGTGTATCACCCAGGCAAACGAAAATTCTTGACCCACAGGCAGACTTGTTTTAACTTTCCATAATCCAAACAATTTGATTTACCACCTTTTGAAATTTCATGCACGAGTATGGCGTTTTTGAGCCTACTTCTCTTTGAAACTCCAATTTGTCGAAGAAAAATCCATGCTTTTCTGCTCTGGAAGGTTGTTTTCTATGTTTCCTGTAGAAGACTTCCTGTAGAAATGCCTGTAGAGCGTGACAGGCGGGAATTTTTTTAAGAAACGGCAGAAATCTAGAGAAACCAGCAGGAATCTTGCAGAGGACCACTGGTTAACTGATCTAGACATGGTGGACGTGTGCTTCAGTTGACCGCAGTTGAACAGAGGGTGGTGAGAATTTCAGCCGAGCATCATTTAATTTCAACGTGATTTACGTGAGAGAGTAAAGTGGCCAAGTGTACGTGGTCACATGCAACTGAAAGTGTTGTTCCTGAACTGTGTGTTTTCCCCCTGTAATCACTGTCGTGAATTGAACTGAGGTTTATACGACCAACACTCTTGGTTGCTTTAATTTTCACGTAAGTCAGTTGTCCACGTGTGCTGCGTGACTTCCGGTTGAGTGCTAGAGAAGGCAATCGGCTTAACCTTGCTATATTCGTGGCTTAATCCCACCATTCCATTCATTCATGCAGTTTTTAAATTAGATTTGTGCAATAGAAGAACGAGTTTCAGTCACGTACCTGAAGTCAAATGGCTACTGTTAGGTGTTGTGGCTAGTCATTGTTGCATGTACTGGTTTCTTTGGTTGCATGAGGGCTTGGCTGATGATTTTTTGTTATTTTCCTTGTGCAGGTGTCCTCTTGCCAGATCCAAGCTGTAGGAGTTCATTTCCACGTTCAGATCTGCACCTTCAAGCTGCTGCTACTGAATTTTCACAGCACTGGAACTTGTTTTCGCCATTGCTCCCAAACGGTAAATCGGATCGATCTGAAACTTGCTGAGAATGTTCCTATCATCATGATGCACCTCCAATAGCAAAATCATGATCAATGGATGCACAAATTTTGACAAAAATGGAAAATGGCTGAATATTTCAGAGATCAATTTCTCGGAAACCGTGCATCAGAATCTACTGAAACTACTTGGGTAGGCTACTATCACCCATGTGCATCTCCTCATGAAACAGGTTTTGAAAGAGATGCACGGATATGGAGAAAATGCAAAAATGGCTGAAGGAGATGGAGGCTGATTTCTCGGAAACCATGCACCGGAATTGGCTGAGCCTGCTCAGGCATGTCGCCATCACCCTTGTACAATTCCCCATAAAATGGTTTTTCAAATGGATGCATGGTTTTCAAGTTAGGGCAAAAACGAATTCTGTTCTAGGTATTTTTGCTTCAAGGCATTTTGCAGTTTTGTTGCATGGTAAGAAAAATGAACTTGGGCTGTGATGTAGGTATGGAGATGATGGAGGAGGAGTTTGAAGATAGCAGGAGGACTTCTGAACCCTTGAGGAAGCTACAATGTTCGCCAAACCACTTTTTTGAAATCCATTTCTAGCTTCCTACAATTTCTACAGGAACTTCCTGTAGAAGCACAATGTAGAAGCACAATGAGGTGGAAAAATGATGGAGAAAGGCTATGGATGGACACAGAGGTGCTTGTAGGCCTAACCAACAGATTCCCACCATCAGATTCCCTTTTAAAATTGAATTTGGTTCGTCCAAAGGTTCTACAGGATGTTTCCTGTAGAAAACAGAGAACTTCCTGTAGAAGGCACAGTTTTCATAAAAGAAGCACAATGAGGTGGAAAAGATGATGGAAAAGGGTGAGGAATGGGAACATGGATGCTTGCAAGCATAACCAATAGATTCCAAGCTTTAGATCCCCTTCCAAAATTGAATCTGGCTCGCTTGAAGGTTCTACAGGATGTTTCCTGTAGAAATATAGAACTTCCTCTAGAAGGCACAAAAATTTCTTTGTCTTTGTTTTGGTGATCCTCCTGACCTGAAACGTCCTTGCTGCAACCTGCAATTATTCAATGCAAATTAGGTTTATTTTTTCTCTTTTTTTTTTCTTTTTTCTCTTTTCCTTTTGAAAACAACTAGGGCGCCTCATGGAGGTTTTCACCCTAAGTGCCTGCCCTAGGTGCCTCCAAGGGAGGTTTTCACCCAAGGATCTTATTCTTTTTCTTTTCTCTTTTTTCCAACCCATTGACCGCCTCATGGAGGTTTTCAATCAATGAGCCAATCTAAGGCGCCTCCGAGGAGGTTTTCACCTTAGATTTTTCCTCTTATTTCCATTTTTCTTTTTTTCCTTTATCTACCCTACCCTACTTGAAAAACAAAATGATTTTCAAGTATAAGAACACTTCCAATGGAACCATGTGCACATCAAGATTAGAGACAAACTGATGTGGAGGCTTGAAATGCATGCTTTGACATCTATGTGGACTTCAGAGACCAAATGATTTGACTTTGAAGGGATCAAACATAGTTGAGGAAGAGAGTACTGCTGCAACTTAGTGACTGTCTAAAACCATATCTCAATGTAGCTCTGATATCCTTGGTCCTTTTGCTGATCTGGATCATGTTCCATGTCACCTTCTACCATGACTTTCTCATCTTCCTCTTTTTGTTGATCTTTCTCTTGAATACATGGAAGATTTGATGGTAACCATGAGGGAACTCTCTCGATCTCTGATTCTAATCTCTTCTCTTCATCAAGTGCAACCCATGGTTCTTTGATCTTTTCTTTTGAATCTTCTTTTGCCTTTGGTCCTTCAATGTTGTCAATATAATCTATGTTTTGCAACACTATTCCTGAGCTTTGGTGAAGATCATTGAGCTCAAGAGGAGTCATTTGGACATGTTGTGCCTCAGCTTTGCAATTGGATTGAGCTACTCCATTGTATGGTTTTGGGAATGGTGCTACGGGTGGTTGAGTGGGGGTGTATATTTGAGATGGATGTGGATGGGGTTGTGGTTGGGCAGGCATTTGGGGTTGCCTTGATGGAGTAAGAGGCGATGGAGGAAAATGAGTGAGAGGAGTGTTGTACTGGGGCCTCCACCCCTGATGAGGTGCATTCCACTGAGGCTGTGGATGAGCATAAGCGTTAAATGAATGAGCAACTGGAGGAGCATAATATGGATCTGTGAAGGAACAAGGAGGAGGTGCGAACCAGGAAGAATGAGAAGGGGGACCCCAAGAAAGCATGAAAGTGGCTTGATAGGGGTCGTAATAGGTCTCGAATGTCCCTTGCAGTTCCTGCTGGTAAGGTATAGGTCCATGTGACCTCCTTTGGTTCATGAAATAGAGTGGTTCAGTGACTTCTTTGGCCCTTTGATATGTAGCTTTGAGTCCAGGCAAGGAGGGGCACTGATCCGTAGGATGGTATTCTTCACAGACAAAACACACTCCTATGGAGTACAATGGACATTCGTTCCTAGGATGCTTTCTAGTGCACCTGGGACAAAAGATGGCCAAAGCCCTCTTGGCTTCCTCTTGCTTCCTTTAGATCTGTAAGGTATCCAGTTGTATGGCAAGAAACTGCCTCACCTCGCTCTTGAAATCTTCCATCTGATTTGCAAATTCATTTTTGGATAAGGTACTGCTCTCAACATTTCTGTGTGTAGCCATTTGCTCCAGAGGAATGTTTTCTTCTTCTTCTTCCCTTGAGTTTCTTCAAATATGTCTTGATGTCCACCTAAGGATTCTTTAATGACAGCCATCGAAGAAGAGAGAAGGTTGGCTGTGTGAAACAGTGGGGGTGTTGTGCAATCATTTTTCTGACTTATCTCTACTCCTAAAAGGCATGAAAGGAAATCTTTTTGGTTGATTTTTGTATTTTTCTTCTTGTATCTGCAAAACTAAAATAGATTGAACTGCAACTAACTATCTTGCTGAAATGAAAATGCGGAATTGAAATGAAAGCAGGAAAGGACTAATCTATTTTTGCTCAAATGAAGTTGCAGGAATAAAATGATAGGCTACACTTGCAGAATTGAAATGCTAATCTACACTTGCAGAAATGAAATTGCGGAATTGAAAAGCTAATCTATGAAAGTAGGAAATGCTAATCTACTTTTGCAGAAACGAAATTTCATAATGGAAATGAAATAAACTACTTAGCAGAAGGTTGTAGTAGAAAATAGAAGAAAAGCAACAATCACTAATACTCTGACACTTCCCCGACAACGACGCCAAAAAGATGGTGGGCCCCAGTATTGCAGTAATAATGCTGCAACTCTTGGAACTCCCTTCTTTAATTTTATCAACCCAGTAGTTCGTAACAAACTTGGAAGCGACGGTGCTGTATGCACAAGTACTAGCTCTTGCCGCAGCTGTCACTTGGTTAGCTGGCACAAGTCCGCTAGGAGCTTAAGCCAACTTCTATGAGCTCTTAGAAGAAGCTTTTTAACTGATAGATGAAAGCTAACTCAAAGGAAGCTAATCTACTTGCGGAAAGAAACTGAAATCCAAAAAGAAACGCAAACCCTAGCAAACCCTAATTCTACCAGCTAGTCCTACTGATGCAAGAAGGAAGATGCAAGCTACTGAATGAGACGCCATTGGCTTCTAAGAAGATGAAATGCATGTATCTAAGTTATGTCTACAGAAGAATCTGAAAGAACCATCTTTTTGTATTTTTGAATATGTTGTTAGAATTATCATGCATGTGCTTTTAACTGGCCTTTGACTGTGCAGAGGTGGATTGGCGAGAGGAAATGCTTGGAGGAGGTCAGCAAGGTTCAGAGAGGGCCTAAGGGGTTCCTAACACCCTTCCAGAGAGTTTCACAGAGTTTGGCTATCAAGAAACCTCATTTGTGAGCTTCTACAGAAAGTCTGCAGGGGTTCTACAGGATGTTCAGGAATTTCTACAGGATGTTCAGAAATTTCTATAGGATGTTTAGAAATGGGATTTTGGAGGATGGATGAGTGAGGAAAGATGAAGGAATGGGTATGGAGGTAGGATAGGGGTCTGAAGTGGCCCAGGGACTGGTAGATGGAGTTTGGAGAAGGTGTAGATGGATGAATTGGCTCAAAGAAGGATGAAACAATGGTTTCACAATAAGGTAGGGTTATGTGGGCAAGATGACAAATGTGAGATGAGAAACCCAGTTAGGAGATGGAACAGATGGTTCTGATGAAGTTTGGGTGGATGAAGAAGTGGTAGAGATGCTCTGCACCGTGTACTTTCAACTGAACCAATAAATACTTGCAAGTAATCAAAGTCCTAGTTATACCAACCTAATCTGATCTAGCTAACAGTAAAGTGAATGAACAACAATTTTATTTGCAAGGGAACCACATATATCAAATATGCAATGAAAAATTTCAAATATCTAAACATGTAACCGACTTCTGCAAATGAAAACTGTACACTAGTGATTGCATGGAAAATAAAAAATAGTGTTTTTGTTTGGGACAGCAAGGTTACTTTGATCCCAGCCCCTGATCCTATGAGGGAGAGGTGAAACCAAAGGTGCTTGTTGGCCTTTTTCTGGAGCTTTTTCCTTTTTGATATCCTACCAACCTAATCTAAACATCAGAATCATTTCTAACCATAAACAATGACCTAGTTAATCAACACAATTTAATTTGCCTAACAGAAATAAGTTTGCAAATGCATAACAGAGAAACAACGATGCATAAAGGAAAAATAACAATACATAAAGGAGGCCTTGACTCTCAGGTTGGGACCAACCCTAAGAGCTACGGCTCCTATAAAGAACTCAGAGCTGATACAAAATAGGACTGCTTGTCATTATCAAAAAATAGTCATCAACCGAAAGTTATGCCACAATTGATACAAGAAAACGAGCTGAAAGTGACAACACTATAGTGAAAAAAAATGTAATGGTTTCAAAAGTAAACTACGAAGGCTGAGGCCTTCTTATTTATACATCATGAGGGGCCTAGCAGGCCTCCTAAATTCAAGGGACTCGGCTGTCTCAACTGCTAGTAGACAGTCCCTTTTCCAAAATCTGCTTGGCTGCCTTCAAGATCCGTTTCAGTGGCCTGTGAGCTCGGCGTTGAGGGTGGAGATCCCAAGGAAGGTCCATTTAATGTCAGAGACAACCCCCCTACGAATCCTCACCTCAAGCTTGGCTGTCACCGAGCCCATGATTGCTCAGTTTTGCTCCAACATTTGTCCAAAAAAACCTGAAATAACCACGTATTAGCCTCCTAGGTAGAGTGACCACCCTTACTCGTTCAAATGACATAAAAATACTAAAAAAATGCATAATCTATGAAAAAGGGAGGATTGAACAAGGACAATTAGGCAAAATGAGCCCAATAAGTTACCCAATTTGGGGCTCATCACTACTCCACATCGGGGCTCTTGTAGCAAGGTCTCATCCAAGAGGTTGGGTACCTCAAGGATCGTGTCCCTCCTCCTTGGGACGATCACTCTATATCACCCCACCTCCTACCTAGAGGTATGGCTGCATGTGATCCCTCAGCCCACCTGGCTCGAACTTTCCCCCTACTGGAGGTCTTTGCATGAGTAGATGTCTCTACTCAATCTCCACTCAGCTTCCCCTATTGTAGCTGCTCCACAACCTCTTGAAGATGCTGCACCAATCGTGGCTCCTCCACCATTGTCTAAGACTTCTTCTGGCTCTACATGTTGAGAGGTAATATACCCTCCCTCTCAACCACCAAGTATCCATCAGTTGCCTTGTTGCTCAAGGCTTTGCATGCATCTTGAACCTCAAGAGCATATAGGTTCTTGACCCGTGAACCAATCTGCTTCACCTGTCTAGTGATGATGTGTCTAAGGAAAACCATTCCCTTAATGAAGACTACATCATAGCCTCTGCCTTCCAGCATCACGATCGACACCAAGTTTCTCTTCAGTCCTAGTACATACTTGACATCGGTCAAGGTAAAGCAAGATCCATGCTCCCTCTAAAAAATAACTGTGCCTACACTTGAGACACTATACTTCTCATCATTATCCAATGCTATGAGTATCTGGAGATATTTCTCCTCCAAAGTACTGAACAAACTCTTGTCGCTGGTCATGTGGAGAGAAGCTCCACTATCAAGAAACCAACCACTTCCCACCATGGATGAAACCATGCATGCGAAGAGTGTGAAATCCAACTCAAACTGTGAAGCAAGTGCCTCACCTTTAGATCCTTCCCCGTGTTAGCACCTAAATTTGCATTAGGCTGAAGGAAGGCAAAATTCAAGGTAACCACAAACCACGCTTAGTCTGGTAGCTAGCCCTACCAGATCAGGAGAGGGCTCTCTCCAAGTCACGCTCAGTGAATACTTTAAATGATATGGTATGAGATGACTTATTGTGAAATATTGATCTTAGGATAGTAAGTGAATGTGGATACTGGAAGCGATTTTTATGAATGACTCTGTTTCTGGGATGGTATGGGACCAACGGACAGCAATGAGCAGAGGATGAAATACAAAGGCACAGATTACTTCGTGAGGCAAGACAGGCAGAAAGTCTAGAAATTTAGTTTGAAATAGCATGGAATGGAGAGATTGTTTAGGAGGGTGAAAAGGGCATACGCACATGAATCCTTTTCAACAGAAGAAAGAACACTGAACATGAAATTTTCCCACAGGCAGAGCAATAAAATTAAATTATCCCTTATCTAACTTAGAAAATTTCACTGGAAATGAATATGAAATGAACTATGAAACATAACGAAATACATATGAAACATAAGAGACACATTTGCTACACTCACAACCACATGAATCTCATGAAACAGAGTCGTTGCCTTTCATTAATCCTCTGTCAAAATATTTAATGAAGAAATAGAGTTTCTTTCCCACAGTCTCTCAGAACAAGCCAACCAACCCTTTGCAAATAGTTTGCATACAATATATAGAATGTGCCATGACGAGATAGAATGCCCAAGGGTTGGGGAGTTACTCAAATCATTACAAAATGGAGGTGGAAAGCCAACCATGAGCTACAGGTGCAGCGTTACAAAGATGACAAATGGCTTGGGTGACTGTTTACCTTCCTTTGCCACTTGGATAGAAGCCAATCTGGAGTGAAAATACTTTAAACTTTGCCTTATGTGCTGAAAAGGTGAAATGTAAATGAGCGGGCCCACTTGGAGAAGTTGTGAATCGAAATTTCACGAAACAGAGGTGAAATTGGCCTTTTTCCCTATATGCGCTGCGCCACTTTCTATATGCGCCGCGCCACTTTGGGGCCTGTTTTGAGGCACCTTCAGGAGTTCGAAATGTGCCCAAGTGTGCTTGTTGGAAATCCTGTCCTGTCTACTTTCCAACCCAAGTGGAATTTCTGCATTTTGTGCTCATTTTCCCCTCCAAATCTTCATTCGTTCAAGACTGCTTCCTGTGTGTCAAAATAGGGGCAGAGAGGCCATTTTTTGGGTGTTTTTGACCTCCTGGAGACTCAAATCATGCCCAAATTTCTTTTCCAAGCACCAGTAGTTGTGATTTTTCATGATGAATCCAAAAATGCAAGCCATTTCCAATTTGGAGCTCCCAATTCTAAGTGTCGCGCCAGTGGCGCGGCGCACAGGGAGAAAAAACCTGTGTTTTGACCAAAAAATTACCATGTGACCAAAATTGTCCCAAATTTCTTGAAATTTGGGCTGGAGGTTCTCTAAGAAGCACTATGCTGGGCTACAGAAGCTTCAACCACGATTCGAAGCCGATCTTTCTCTTTTGCCTCTTTTGCCTCTTTTGTTGCTTTGCTCAATTTTGCCTTCAAGCTCCTTATCCGGGTCTTTGCACTCATGTTCCGTGCCCTGTAATGATAAACCATCCTCCTCAGTATGGTTTTTTCTCTGTTGGCCTTCTCCAGTAGTCTCTCAAGGTGGATGTTGATCCTCTCTAGCCAGGGCTCACAATCATTGTTAATCTCTTGCTCCAAGGTAGTGAGCTCGATCCTCCTTTGTTGGGTAGCTTGTCGATTCTCACAGATGTTTTGTAGCTCCATGATCTCATGCTGGTCCTCAAGCTATTTGTTCCTCTGCTCCAAATACTTGATGATCCATTCGGCCCTCTCCAGATTGAGTGACAAGTCTTGGATCTGCGTGTTCTGTTCCTGAATAGTCATCCTAAGTCGAGCACTCTCCACATCTACATCATCATCCTGAACGAGGATGAAATCAGCCTCATGTTCACTTGATGGCCCCTCATCATGCATGGGCCTCTTTCCCTTGTCCTGTACCTGTGTCGTCGATGCCGGAAGTGAGGCCCCTTCCACCCCGGGTGGAGATAACACTCGCTTCGCTGCTGCAAACAAGTGCCTACTGCCTCTCTGATATGTGACGAACACTGGCATAGTAGTGGTCTCATGGCACTCATACTGATGAGAAGGACCACCTATCTCATGCTTTGGCTCTGATAGTACCTGTGAAGTGCTGAAGAGGTCACGGGAGATGAAGTCCTCCCAAGCAATGCCCTGCAATCCCAACTAATGATCCACCAAAATCCGGATAAGAGAAAAGTGATAAACACTGTTGAGCTGTTGCTGAGGGGTCTTAGGCTGCATGAAGGTGTTCATCCTCTCTATGTTCCTACAAATGAAAAATGGGAGGTTCATCATCCTCACCCTAGTAAAGTGCATGATCAACCTGATGTGATAGGCATATAGTCAAGAGAACCTCCCCTCACAGCTGAAGTACTTCATGATCAATTTCATGAGTGGAGCATACTCATCTTTCAAATATCTGAATGGGAAGACTCTTGTGAGCTGACTCAATAATCTGGCCTTAATGTAAGGCTCATAGTGTTGCCTATCCACCTTCTTCTTGTTATGCCGCTGTTCTCCAACATTTGGTATGCCTGTTGCCACTGAGATAGTTTCGGGTGTCAATGTGAAGGTGACCCCAGCCAAGATAGACTGACCTCCATGTAGGTGAAGCACAAAAAGACGGGCCAACTCATGATGAACTCTAACATTAACCACCCTTTGACAAAATTCAAAACATGCTAGGTGCTGGAAACATGACATGGCAAGAGGGCATGCTTGTAATTCAGTGAGGGTAGTGGGCTCATCCCTAACATGTTTCCCACTCTTGTGATGTCTCCTGGGAGCCTGTTCTTCCGAGGATGAATCACTTTGTGTCTCCATCTCATACTCTGATGAATGCTATGATGCCATGACTTCTGTGTGTACTGTACTTAGGCTGCCCTTTGATGATGGTGTGAAGTTGGGTGCTCTTGTGATATCTGTCAATTTGAGGGGCTTCACAAGAAATTTGAGGAAATTTGGCACAGTTTTGGCCCTTTGTGGGTGTGCACCACGTGCCAAACCCAGTGTGCCACGCCCGTTGAAAAAATGCACTGAGGGGTAGCTCTGTGTGCGCCACGCCCTCTGTTTGCGCCGTGCCCCTGTGTATATGCGCCGTGCCCTGAAAACTACCTCCACTTTGCTCCAAACACGTACGATGCACACTCAAACACTTTGCAATGTCTCCCTATGAACTTGATTTCCACAATGGCTTTGATTTTGGCGAAAACTTGTATATAAAGACTTGGAAGTCATGGGTTAAATTTTTTCTTCTTCAAAAACCCATTTTTCTAATGTTATGTTTTGACACTTTTTCACTGACTTAAAGCAACACTGATTTTCACTTTTCCCTTTGAAATTTTAGCTCAAATGTTGAAATTTTCGACACTCTTTGCAGGGATTGCATGACAGGACATTTGGCCATGGAAACCATGACTACACTTGAGGAAATCAACTGATGAATTTTTTTGCAAATTTTATCACAAATGACACTGTTTGACTTTTCTTCAAAACAGAGTTTTGAAGAAGAGTCGAAGTCTATCCACATGATGATGAAACTCTTTGAATCATAACTATGTAAGGGCCTCACTCTAGCCTGCATGGCTTTGTTTGAAGACCAAATTGATTAATCCCTAGACCTAATGATTGAAAATGACTTTTGTCCATTAAAAGACCAGACCTTGACTGTCATGGACTTTGGTGATCATTGACAAAAGACCTGAGCCAGCAGGAGCCAGACATGAGGGGAAGTGACTAGCACGACCTTTTCCATCAGATTATGGCATGCCCCTAGCGGAATGCAACTGAGTGAATGGAGCGGGACACCTAAAAATGAAATGTATAAAAAGTTTTGATCTTTGATGGAGGACTGACCAGACCGACTCTAACACCTCAGATTCCTTCCTCGATTTCCTCCATGGACAACTTGAGGCATAATGGCCCACCTCATGACAACGAAAGCAGTGCACTTTCGATTTGTCAACCTTCTTCTCATCATTGGAAGAACTGGATTTAGAAAGAGAAACCTTCTCCTTCTTTGCTTTGGTAGCCAAAGCACAATTTTCTTCATCATATGCCTTTGTTGAAGACCTGTCCCTGGTATTCCGCCTGATCTCCTCTTGCACAAGATCCAACCAAAGTCTCTCCCATCCTGGCAATTTCTCTCGACCATTGACAGAATCCTGATAGGAATGCCAACTCTTCAGAAGACCAAGGAGAGCCAAGCTCACCAAGTCCTCATCATCGACAGTCACCCCCACACTTCCCAGCTCATCCCGGCATTGGGTGAACTTCGTGAGATACTTGGGAATACTGTCTCCATTCTCACACTTAATGTTTCTGAGTTTATCCTTGAGCGCCAACTTCCTCTGAACGCTCTTGCTTTGGAATAGATCTGTCAACGCTTTCCACATCAAGTATGGAGAAGCCTTTCCATGCAGGCTGGACACAATGTGATCCTTCACGCCCTCCAACAAAATCCTTCGACACTTTGCTGTCTTCTTTTTCCAAGCCTCAACTTAAGTAGCACCAGTAGGTTTTGGGACTTCAGCATCTATGAACGCCTTCAACCCATTGTCATCTAACATTGCCTCCATCCTGTATTTCCATGCAATATAATTTGAGCTGCCTTCAAGGGCATACTCCAATCGTAATCCGTTGAAAGACATTTCAACTTCGACACCAAGAAAACACTGCACCAAATTCGAATTCCACCAGCTCAAAACTCAACCGCTTCTGATCTAAAATTCGTGAGAACAAGGTATTTCTTGTACAGAGATTGATTGTATGGGCATTCACTGGATATCTCACCTTCCAAAAGAAGGATGAATCCAGAAGCTACATGGCCCGATTACAGACTCTGCCTGAAGAAATAAAATGTAATCACTTTCTGAATAATAGATCCGATGATCAACTTCGCTTCGATATCATGTAGAACCTGTTCTACAAATCAGAGAACTCTGATACCATGTAGAAATTTTGAATAATATGAAACTTATTCATAGAGATTATCCTGATTATACACTATTTGAGGAATGCATGCATAATACATAACCTCATCTACGTTGATCATCACTTTGTAGTATTAAAGAAACAATCGCATGCACACATTGAAACATCAATCACACATATCAACACAGTATGTACTGGGGAAAGCATACAACTGAAAACCTCTCAACTATCTATATATTATATTGATTGAGAACATGTAACAATACATAGTACAATACTCCTCACAAGTACTCAGTATTATCTCCACCTGTTACACACAAACTAGCTCGGCTCTGAATCAAGTCACTGGCTCAAATCTTCTCCGCTGTTTGCCTACCTCCACTGCGCAATCCTGCATGAGAATAGATGAGAATGGCTGTTACAAACTTGTATTTCCCTTGTGTTTCACTACGCAATCCTCATTGGCAATCTCAATCCACTGATTATGCAAATCTCATGCACAATTATAGTCACAACTAACAGATGTCTTTCCCTTTCACTCACCTCTAACACTTGTCTCCACTGAAATGTCCATGCACTGAGTTAACTAATGTATTCTTTAGTTGATTTATGAGTTAATAATTAGTGAATTAATTAATAATTAATTCACACCACTCATGATTAGTCTATTTGTCAGTTAGACTAAATACAACTAGTTCAACTAAGTCAAACTGAACACAACTCCATCAACTCCTCATTCAACTCCACCAAACTCAATGACTTGAGTTCTAACTGAAGTCCTTAATGCAATAGCTCAACTAACCCATAAGAAAAGCGTATTTCCTTCTATCAATTGCATGTGCCACATCCGTAGCTCGAACTGAAGTGATACAAGAGGATAATATAATGTTTATAGTCCAAATATTATTAAGAGCTAATAATATTCGACTGTTCTATATTTAGACTG